>CM051262.1:32676904-32925116 GCA_027921565.1 Artemia sinica
GATGGCAAATCATGAAATAGTCTTCTTGGAATTTTGAAAGTGTATATTTTCCGATGAGGGGTTTGTTGGGGTGAAATTGTTTATAGTAGCCATACGTGACACTGACAATCAACATTTTCAGCATTTAATTATCAATGAGGAACTAATTGATGGATATGATTCCTTGTGGGGAGATAAGTCATCTTAAGAGAAGAAGTCTTTCTTTGATCTAACAATCTTTTTCTTTTTCTTCTTTCTCTGCTGCTTATTGGTCTTCCTTGTTTTTATTCCTCAAAGTCCTTGTTGATGTCCTTCGCTTCCCGCCTGGGTGGAGACTGATGATGTGAATGACGCGCACGCATCCTTTCCAATCCCTCCCCATTTTGTCGAGATTTTAGTTGCTCACCAACGGCTCTTGCTGAAGATATAATATTTTCCTTAACACTCTCCTTGAAATTCCTGCCCGAACCCCCAGTCCTGTAGTGTTGAGGCAGCAAAATTTGATCCAGCAGGTACAAGATATTTTCTAGCAAAAGGGGTAGTGCAGAACAAAATAAGCCTAGCAAAACCCAGCTACCAAGACCATAGCCAGACATTGTAGTACGTCCCTTGTAGTAGTCCAATCCATGCCTATTTGACGTGGACTCAAAAGCACAACATAACAATCGATATCGGGACAGACAAATGGAATTCTCCTATTGTTCATTTTTAGGTGATTGTGCTGTCGCCGACAATGGTTCGAAAAATGATATGTAATCACTGCTAAGCCTTTTTTTATTGCTAGAGGATCACCCAATTCACTTCTTAGTGTTAACTGAAAGAGTTCCAAATACGAAGTTTGTACAGGAACATACTGAAGATGCTTTTATATTATAGTGATGAACAAGTTCATGAGAGTTTTTCGTTCAAGAACATGTAGTAGGGGGACATTTGAATTACCGACTCCTCGATGTTTCCACAAAGGATGCATAGAGAAATATGCAAAGAGTCCGAGGCGAAACCAGGTGGAATAATCAGCAAAAATAACTTGATCCATCCCTTAAACGGTGCCAGCATTTTCCCCATTGATCATATTCTGTTTAAAAGCCAACAACGTCTCTCAGATTATCATTGAGAATAATTATTTCAGTGTCAACAGGTAAAGGTAATGTAAATCCTATCGTGTTCCAATGAAAATTAAAATAGAATTTACCATTCCTACGATATGAGATTTTTCTATTGATTGTACGACACAAATCCGTCATATTATCGTAATTCAATATATTTTCAATTTAGGCATGTGGATATTCGCTAGATTTAAGTGCTTCAACCCATTCATAGTCGACAAAAGATGTCCAATCGAATGGTATAACTTTTATATCATACACACGATCCTTTCTCAGGATGTCATAGGTATTTTGAGAATACAGTCGACAAGAGCCACTTCATAACGCACCGTCAAATTTGATGGTGGGGGAGATTTTTGTCCAAAAATCACTTGTCGTATTCAAGTCGTTGTAGAGAGGATCGGAAACATTGGACATAAAAGTTACATAGAAATCCGACTGGGCATTGTCAATATCTTCAACACAGATGCGAGAATCAAAATCAGAGTTGTATCCTAGTCCATCGAACAAGTATAACTGTTTCTTACCCCTGCGAGTACGTGTCTTTAATTATCTTTTCAATTTGATAGATTTCACTATTATTTCTAACTTTTTATAGTTCATAGTCATAAAAGCCGCCGAGAATCTCTTCATCTTTGGTATCGCGCAGGCGATAAGTTATGGGTTTAGTGTCTAGGATTTTTGCCACTTTAAAAGTTCTGTGGACCAAAAGTAATTCCCCTTTTCAAAAACATTAGTTGTTTCTATTAATTCGAACAGTATCACCAACATTGAATTTATTTTTCTTCTTGACAATCGTTTCATTGAATATTGTTTAAGAAAGTTGTCAATTGTATCATGATCAGAATGATGAACTTCCGTTGGGGTTGAGTTGGACAATGATCGATGAGGTGGTTGATTATAAATCAACTAATTTTATCTAAATCATGAATAAAGCCGGTGTATTTTTCAATGTACAAATATCTTGAAATTAAAGTCGAATAGTTCTTATCAATCGTTCGGCCATGCACCCTTTATAGGACTATGACTATGATAGAGGCAGTGAATTATATTTCGCTAGTACTTTTGTAACATGGGGATTAACAAATTCACTACCACGATCCGTTGAATTTTTTTATACGAATCCTGTTCGAGAATACTTTCAATGGCCTGAGCAACTTCACCGCCTCTGCTTTGATCGCAATGGAATTGCATATGCATAACGACTATAAACACTGATTGCAAGTAGAATGTACTTGTACGGTGTATTGTGACGTTGTTTGAATCTCATCTAGAGTCAGGAGATCTGCTTGCATTATATGCAATGGGTAAAAGGCTATAGTTTTTTCGATAATGATTAGCACGAAGTCTATGATTTCTATGCAGAGTGTAACTTGATTCATTTGTAGATAGTCTTGGTACACTTTTAGTGTGAACACCAGTGACTTTGGGAAAGAGTGACGGGTGAACTTAAACTCCCCACCTCGCCAATATTTTCATAAACACCTTTCAGAACTTCAACCATTTTTGAACGTAAAAACACGTTGTGTAACGTCCGCTACCCTTTTGTATACTAGTTGTGGTTGGTGATGGTGACATGATACGTGTTCTTTCGCTTTTTCCTACCCATCATTGTCAAGTTTCCACTAGGTGTGCTAGTATTTTTCCAAGATTCTTCTTCTTCTAATTCACAGCAGGCGGGCTATTCAGTTGGTACTATTTAGCCCTCTTCTTTTTGCCTTCACTCTGTGGGCTACAGAGCTACTGTCTTGGGTTGTCTCTTATTTTATTAGATATTCTCAGATATCTTTTCAGTAGATCTTTTTTGACTCAAGGAGTTCAAATATAAGATGACAGATATCGATTTCTGTGACTCTGTGTGCAGGTATAGTTGCTAAGCTCTTGGCTGATAGTGAGATTTTGTGGTGTTTGAAGTATTTTAACAGTTTACAAAGCAAGGTATGTTGTGCAGACGTCAGCATATTACATTCAAATAGGGCAATGGTCAATTGTTTCATTATTCATATTACAATGCCTGCAAAGAGGGGACAGGAGAATTGAACCACTTGAGTTGGAAAGCTTATATGAGAATGCAAGGAAATTTAGTCTCATTTGTTCCAGAACGAATCCTATAATAAATTTTTAGAAAGATACTTATTGGAAAGGGGGAAAGGATGGGATTAATCTTATTAAAATTAATATCTGATAGCCTCCATCGGAAAATATCTCTAATTGGGATTGGTCTCCCACTTGGCTGGTCAATATTTATAGCATTTTTAGCTATTTCATCAACCTGATGATTACCACTTATGCCAGAGTGGCCTAGGAATATACTGAAAATAAGTTTTTTATGCCACTTGAAGCAAGATTATCAATAATACTGAGACAATGATAAGTGTCAATGTCCAACTTATATTGTGGAGCTGAGGTCCAGCAACTCAAGGCTGATAAAGAGTCGGAATAGATGATAATATTATTCGAATTTGCATCAAAGGTTGGTTTTGCTTAAGGTGTTCTAATGCCATGATATGGCATTTAACTCAGCAGACATTATAGATAAATTATTAAATAATCTCTCACCCATTCCAATTTTCAGGTGAGGAAGGAAACACCACTTGCAAACCTTCTCATTCATTTTTGACACATCAAGAAATATTTGGAAGTGATTTTTTATAGGTAATTGTATTAAGTTCTGCAATTTTTTTCTTGAACAAAAGCAATGGGGGTTAAATCTTTATTCCATTTTGAAAATTCAGTATTTATTATGGGAAATGACCAATTCCGCATGGAGGGATTGGGGGAAAGTAGGTGCAATAGAATTTGCTGGTACAGGGAACTTCTTTTGAATATTGGCATACTCATCTGCAATACCCTCTATACATGGCTGGATTTCTTAACCAATTATGTAATGTGTGTGAGCTATTTGATTCAATTTTTGTAAGATGTTTTGTCAAGGGGAGAAAGCTACGTCTTTCCTTATTGTTGTTAATCCACTCTCCATAAGCAAGAAACTTGGTGCTTGTGGGTTTCCCTAAGAACCAAATATGAGACGTATTATATCATTTTGTGTTGTTTCAATTTTTTGCATCTGGGTCTTTGCACATGCACCATTGACACATGAGCCCATAGTCAATATGGGGCCTTATATGTGGATTTATAAAACTGGAGTAAGATTTTCTCCTTACAACCCCAGGGTGTGGAAAGAAGTCTTTTAGTATATTTGCTTTTCTATAGCATTTTTTTATTGTGTTTTTGAAATGTGGAGGTTGAAATTAAGTTATTTTTTTGGTCAAGCGTGAGACCTAGGTAATTAATATGATTATCTTCTGGAATAGTTGTTTTATTTAAAGTTAGTTTTTGCATTAACATGGTTTCGCTTCCGGTGAAATTGGATTATTTTTTGACTTGGTGGGTGGTGCGATGGGTTAAATCTGAATGTTGAGGGAATTTTTCGAACTGGAAAAGTGACTTTTGCAGATTTTGACTGTGCTATCTGAAAGGTGTTGCCAGATGACATAGCACCAGATCATCAGCATATTGTAGATTCGTGTGGGGTAGGTTCATGTCCCAGAGATATAGGGGCAACAGGAGGCAACTGAGGACTGCTCTCCTGAGGTAGGCCTTTGGTTAATTGTCTTTTGGGGTGAAGAGGCTGAACCAACACAAACGATGAAACTTCGCAACTTCTATGAACGATTTAATAAAGGATACTAGCTTAGAGGGTACTCCAAGGTGTGCAAGTTTATTTAAAAGGATTTGGTGGTTCAGATATCATATGCCCCTTCAAAATCTAAGAAAAGCTGCCACTAGGACATTATTTTTTGAGAAAGATTTCATTTTTTATTGCATTTGTTAGCAAAATGAAAGCATCTGTTGAGGAGTGGTGTTTCCTGAATCCAGTTTGAGAGTGTGGGATCATATTATTTTTTTCAACAAACCAGAGGAGTCTTTGATAGATCATTTTCTCCATTATTTTCCCCATCACAGGTGTAATATTAGGGGCCTATAAGACTCAGGGTTATCTTTGGTTTATTTTTTCTTTAGGATTGGTATGAGGGACGAACATTTCCATATATTGGGGAACCTAGAAGATGCCCAAGCATGATTATAACAATTTAGCAGTTCTTGTTTGTATGAAGGTGTGAGAATTCTTTATCCATGTAGGGTGTATATTGTCATAACTCTGCTGCTAGTTTGGTCCTAAATATGATGTATTGCATTATTCAATTCCTGGATTGAAAATGGATTGGTTATGTACTCGGATTCTGGGCGGTGGGTAACTTGGGTTCATAGGAATTGTGGACAGTTTGCTTTGATTATTTGATGTTAGCTTATTAACAAAAAGAGTTTGCAAATAGGTTAGCTTTACCATTATCATTGTCATAATGGGTATTATTATGTATGAGACATCATACAGGAGTGGGTTGGGGGAAGTCTTTTTCCCACAGATGTGGCTTACGACTTTATGTATATTTGGCTCATGAGTTTTCTCTGGAGAGATTATTTGCAAAATTATTCCAGTATTTATATTTAGCATCTATTATAGTCCTTTTTAGATTAGATTCTGCTTGTAATTTTTTTAAGTATGTAATAGGTGATGGTTTTTTTTATGACTTCTGTCCTAGCTGCCTTTTTTATCCTCCATTTATTTAGGCACTCATTTGGTCCACCATGCTTTAGCGAAATTTGTTTAGGGAATCTTTTCTTAGGTGTTGTCTTGGGGATAGCATGATTAGCTGTATTTATTAGTAAAGATGTCAAGGCTTCAGCATGTGTGTCAACTGTTGTGTTAGAAATGACCATGAACTTTGGGGTGAAACTTGTAATTTCATCATTTAGCTTATTTAGGAACATAGACCAATTTGCTTTAGTGTTCATATATTTGGAGGTGTGAGATAAAGTTTGAGCAGGTTCGTTTAGGGAGCAAAAACTATAGCAAAGTGGTCAGTACATAGACTAACAATTTTATTTATGTAATTTTATTCAAAAAATTTGATGACACAATTTGTAGGTCAATTGGAGAATCTGGCCACTTTAGGGGTTGAAATATGTGTTCAGGTTTGGAGAGGTAGGAACAGCTAATTCATTATTATTTGAAGTCATATTCTCAATGAATTTACCAGCTTTATTTGCATGTTTATTCCCCGCAAAAGGCTGTGGGCATTGAAATTCTCACCACAAAAATAATGATATTTTTAAACATATTAGAATTATTTATATAATTAAAGAAATCCACTTGGCATCTGTAGTTTGGCCATTAGGGTTATAAAAGCTTATTATGTAGGTTTTTAAATTATTCAGCCAAACATTGATACCAATTACATCAACATCATTTGCAAAATCTGGAAAATTGATGCCACAAAATTTTTATATTATTATTAACTAATAAAGCTACTCCACCTCCTTTTCTCTCTGAAGATCTATCCTTTCTCAGGATAGTTATATCCCGGACACTTAATCTGTTGATTTTGGGTAAAATGAGTTCCTGGAGGCAAGCAATATTAATGGAATTATTATTCATAAATGATATTAGTTCACTTAGCTTATTTTCTGTGAGTGATCTTACATTCCATTGGAGTATTGATATATGTTGTGTTGTTTATTTATTCTTCATATGACTGTGTATCAATGTTCAGCTTTGTAAAAGTAAAGCAAGATCTTTTTTTGCTTGAATGAGCATATCATCAGGGATGTAGATTTTTGCCAATTCTGCATAATTTTGTTTTCTGTATTTGATGTATGTTCATGCCTGAACTGCATTACAGTTTAGAGTGAATAAGCATATATTTGGGGATTGCATTTTTGGTTGTGCATCCTTTTTGTTGGTTAAGGGATTGATTCCTGGTAGTGTTACTGTTTGTTTCCTCTTGGGAGGGGGGGCCAGGCTGACCTCATCTCCCGGACAAGGACGCTTGTTTGCTTGGTGATTCCTTCTGATAGGGATTTGATCTAGGGGGCTTAGAAGATGGTGTTTTATATGGGGTGCTTGATGCATTGGGGGCATTTGACTTGGGGCCTTTGGTTGGTTTCATTACAGGCTTTATTTGGTATTGTTGGGCAGCATTTGCTTCCATTGCTGCAAAGGGGTATGGGATGGCTTTCTCTGTTGATATTTGGAAGTGTTAGAGCTCTTTTCTTGTATGCAGGGCATAATGATTTATTTGTAGATTCATGTGGGCCTTTGCAATTGATGCATGTAGGCTGAGTGTTGTTGCAAGTTGTCAGCTCTTTAGGATGGAAAGATATACAATTACTAGACTCTTGGAGAATTTCATTGCATTTGTTTGTCGTGTGTCCAAGTTTGAAACACTTCTGACACTGGATAGGCTTAGGTTTGTATTCCTTGTGTGGTTTGATTTGCCCAAATAGGAATAATTTTTTCTGGGATATCAATTTTATCCTTCAGTGTGAATAAGAAGGATCTACTATTTTTTAGGCCATTAGAGTTAGGTTTTCCAAGTGTTGGTAACATCCTCAACTGGGATTGTGTTTCCATCCCTATCTGAGAGGCCTTCTTTTAACTCCTGAGTAGATATCTCTGGGGGAACATTATACAAACTACTATTTTTGTTGGTGATTGTTTTAGGTTCCGATTAGATGCAATAATTGGGGTATTCAGAAGATTTTAAGGTTAATTATTGTATCTGCTGATTTCTGATCTTCTACAGCTATTAGCAGAGATCCATCACGGTTGATGTTAAGAGAGAACATTGATTTTAGCAATTTAAAAATTGCAACTCTTATTGCAGTGATCAATTTTTTTTTCAAAGGGGGTAGTGTGAGTAATTTTAAGGTAAATTCTTAAGTTTTTGGAGGGAGGATCTTGGGCAGGGAGAGGGGAAATGCTTTTAATTGGGGATTTTTTTTCCTTTTTCTAGAACTTCTAGAGAGGACCTCTTGAAACCCATTATCATCATTTATGGTTACATAGCCCCTACACTTATCATTGTCCTATTCTCCGAATTGGAGCTATCATTAGAACTTTGAGATAGCGTGCTTGACTAGCCCCAGGATGGGTATCTTTCACTATGACACTTTCACTGGAATTTGATTTGGGATCTGGGGGGACTTTTTTTTTGGAGGACTTCTAATCATTGCCTATTGGAAAAAGCTTTAAACACAAAATAAAACTAAAACAAGAAGGGAAAATAGAATGATATCAAACCGTCTGCACTATACTATGGGGGAGATAAACACCACAGTATAGCCCTGAGGATGAGTTGAGCAGGATTGGTTTGGTACAACTGCTGATTAGAAGCGATAATAATCACAAGAAAATATATTTCGATTTTCTTATAAGGTTGCTGTTGCTGTTGTTGCAAGATGATTGATTTAAAATCTTCTTCTTCTTCTTCATGTTAGAATGGTGTTGTTGATGATGATGAAGATGATGGTGCATGTTGATTTAATTTTTTTAGAATTTGTCTATTGCTAATAAGATTTTTGGGGGAAGTTTAATGTATTTAGAAAGTTGTATAGATGAGCGTTCAAATGATAATAGTCCTTTACGATTTGTAACCATATCATAGATTAAATCAAGTAGATTATAGCTCTTGCCCTGAATTATAATCCCTTTCCCATTGCTCTCAACTTGAATATGATCTTGACCACTTTCCATGAGATAGGTTAGGAGTCGTTTACTTTGTTCACGATATGAGTGTGGCATTAGATTTCCAATTTTCAATACAATTGAATCCAATTCCTCCTTCTTTAATTGTGTTCCAGCAGCAGAATCCTGAGGAGATGATTCTTTTTTGTGATCACTACCATTGGGCTTCGTCCGATAGGGCTTATGTTTGTCCACTCGGCGAAGTGCATCTTGAAGTAAAAGCAGTTTTTTATCATCCTCAATATTCTCGTTGTCAAGGAATTTACTCAGATTGTTCTCAAAGTGTTCCACGGGTGAGAGAGCGAGTTCTATTGGAGTCAATTCCATTGGAGTTCTATTGGAGTTTTTCCATTCTCTCTCTAGAGAAAACTGTTTACAAGTCCTGCAATTATTGGCAGTAAAAGTGTGAAAAAAATACCGCCCGCCTGAAGAAGTCGTTTTCTTTTAAAATTCTTTCCTTTCTTTTTAGAGGCCAATGTACGTACAATGGAACGATGTGCTTTGCCTGTTGCTTAACTACTTCTGACAGTTGAACATTACCCTCGGTCAAATTTAAACAAAGTTCAGATATTAGATTAATGAAATCATTGTCAATACCATTTTTGAGTACTTGTGACTCGTACTTGTGACTCAACCTCTTTACCTCTTTAGAATACGTAGTTTTTTTCAAATAATTATATGAAAAAGAACCATCTATCCATGCGTCATCTACAACTCCACCCTTGGCAATGCGGGCCAACGCCGGTAGAACAAACTTTAAGTCGTTAAAGGAATTGTGTATAAAAACAGGTACGAAATATTGTTGTCTAACGTTTAAATTGCATGACTAATGTACTACCCCTCTAAAGTTACTCCCTCCCATTGTAATTTCCTGCCACAAATGATCATGGTCGATCACCTTCCTCCTCCCCTAATTCCCAACACCATCATCAAATTCGCCCTTGTAAACCCAACACATTTTACGATTCTTAATGGCCGTTATGTCATCTGGTGATAGTAGAGCATAGGATAGTTTGTATAACGAAGGCGCGATATTGCACCGTTCGCTGTTTTGATTAGACTGATCAATGCCGAAGGCATGCAGTCTTCACCGTCACCCAACATCTCAACTACATCCAGCACTTGCATGGTATTATTGGAATCTCGTTGCGCGTGAGCGTAAGAGACCCCTATGGCTTCATGTATTTTAACACGAATTGAATTTGACGGATCGCACACGTCTGTCAGTTTCGCTTGGCAGTCTAAAGCGATATTATTGCTCTGCAGGAGCGTGTTTTGAAATTTTTTAAAACGTAGATCGCTCTATCTCTGCTTACCGTATCCACAGCCTGGTATCCATGACGTTTACAGTGTTTCATGTGATGCTTTCTAAACTTTAAATCAGAGCGAAATCTTGAGAGGCATGTTGGACAGTAAAAAACACACATTCCCCTTTTTACCCTCCCCCAAAACCCTACTAATATCGGTAATTGGATTGAAATGCCCAATTTAATCAGGGTCTGTGGGTGGAGTGTATAGAAGCCACACCCAATGTTCTACTGATTCTCATTGAAGGAGCCCGCACTGGAATAATACCACCCTTCTTATCGGAACGGTGGCCCTCCTCAAATTCTGTTTCACACTATAACACCGTGACACCAATCTTTAAATGTGCATTAGCCCGCTCAAAAAAATATCTATTCCTTTTAGTGTCACGGGAAATTGACCATTTAAACAATTAAAATCTACTTTGGGGAACTTTGGGCCCTCCCAACCATTAACTGCCATTTCGTCCAACTTTTTTCTTAGATGCATCTTTTTGAAGTGGTCTGTATGCTGCAATCAAAAATGCATACTTGAAACACTGTAACCTCGTATCGAAACAGATTCGTTGTACCCCCTGACACCCCTCTAAATCTGAATGATATTTTTAAAACTATAGCCCTCTCCCCAGCCCCACCACCTCTTACAATAAAATCCTTTTTTTAAACCTACAAATATTAACATTTAAACTTTCAATAAATAAAACACACCGATCCACTACCCCCCTCGTTATAATTTCCCCACTTACTTTGAATACTATTACCCCAATTTAGAAAAACCTCCCATAATTTGATAAATGCGGGCGAATTGCCACATCTCTGTGTGTGCAAGTATTTTGAATACAGCTCGCTCGCATTTTCATTTAACAAAAATATTTTTAGTGCTATTGATGCTTTTAAACTGACCCCAACCCCCCTACACCCCCATCTGTTGTTCAAGAATGGCTCGAATCTTATTAGTATAATAAATGTGTAATGGCCGAGGGATCTGTTATTATATCCCCCGACACTAGAGAGTTGAAGGGGTCACCGAATTTGGTGCTGTAGACCTTTGTGTGGTGTAAGGCAGAGTTGTAAAGAAAAAAATCTGGAAGAGGGGGTACTTGTGTTGTTGTTGTTGCTGTGTTACTACTACTACTACTATTACTAGCACTAGGTATATCATTAAGCGGAATGGTGGAGGGTGACATAGAATTTTCAATAGCACCACCCCAGTCTGTTCAATTGCAATGGTTTGGAGATGGCATGAAGTCCCCTAGGCCTGTTAGTATGTATTCCAAGGTGTTTGGGGACAGCTGATCTAGCCAGCCTGTATTGTACTGTGATGAGATTTCTTTATGAGGACCGGTTCAGATGCACTAGTAACATCCCCTAAATGCTCACGCATAAATCTATCTGTCCATTCCGGGTCCTCCATCATGTAAATGTCACAAGTTAAATCGTCTAGGCTGGTCATGTTCCCAAAACAATCGTTAAGAAACCCCTATGCCACTCCATATTGTCTAGAACTAATGCAGGTTCATCTCTAAACTCTATTGGTGGTGCTAGAATTGATTCAGGTGCAGTAAAATGAAAATGTTTCGTGACCCAATGGCGGTGCTATTTCATTAATCTATAGAAAAAAGGTTTATTTTCTATGTGAAATAACCATTATTTCATAAAGTTGAAAAATCATTTTCATTTCTAGTCGTATGTTTACCTGAATATTTAACACGTACCATTTTTCCACACCATCCACAAAACTCAATTCCTCCTAGAATTATTTAAAGTAAATACTTACCCCCCGCCTTCCACAGAAAGTTCAGAAAGACACAATAGCCTTATCTATAGTGAAGCATTTTTCTACTCGTATGTTTACCCGAATATTTAACACGTACCATATTTCCACACATCCACAAAACTCAATTTCCTCCTAGAATTATTTAAACTAAATAGTTACCCCCTCCTCCCACAGAAAGTTCAGAAAAACACAATAGCCTTATCTATAGGGAAGCATTTTTCTAGTCGTAAACTAATTTTTTAAACTAAATAGTTACCCCTGCCCATCTCCCTCAGAAAGTTCAGAAAAACACAATAGCCATATCTATTGTGAAGCATTTTTCTAGTCGTAAACTAATTTTTTAAACTAAATAGTTACCCCCGCCCACCTCCCTCAGAAAGTTCAGAAAAACACAATAGCCTTATCTATAGTGAAGCATTTTTCTAGTCGTAAACTAATTTTTTTTTTTTAAACTAAATAGTTACCCCACAACCACCTCCCTCAGAAAGTTCAGAAAAACACAATAGCCTTATCTATAGTGAAGCATTTTTCTAGTCGTAAACTATTTTTTTTAAACTAAATAGTTACCCCCGCCCACCACCCTCAGAAAGTTCAGTAAGACACAATAGCCTTATTTATAGTGAAGCATTTTTCTACTCGTATGTTTACCCGAATATTTAACACATACCATTTTTCCACACCATCCACAAAACTCAATTCCTCCTAGCATTTTTAAGTAAATAATCACGTATAAGGTAGAGCTAAAATACCTACATTTACAAATTCAGACTGCACTTGTATGTCCTGAAGCCCCTGGCAAAGCATGAAGGGGGTCCCCTCCCGATCTTGAGTAGACAAGACTGATGCATTATGAGAAAGCATCCATTCCCTCTTGAATTTTCTGCCAGGTTGCATAGTGGTCTGTGCAGAGCTGACACTGGCATGAGAGGGTCCCGGTTGGTCCAGAGAACTTGTAACGGATGCCCGTGCGGCTTGCATCGATGTGGTACCATTCCATCTTGGTCTCTTTTCTGGAGAGAGTAATTGTATGAATCCACCTCCTCCTTAAAAAAGAAGAAAATTTAGTAAGGAAATAATAACCTCTCTTTTACAGATAAATTAATCTCTAAAGTTTATTCTGATGTTTGTAGCTCTCTATGTCTTAGCGCTTAGAAATATTTAAAAAAAAGCTTCTAAAAGTAAAATTTGGAAAATTTGAGTTTGGGGGGAAGGGGGATTTCAAAAACATCTTCCCCTAACATAAATTACCCCCTAAAGTTGATTCTGATGTTTGTAGCGTTTTATGTCTTAGCGCTTTAGAAATATTTAAAAAAAGCTTCTAAAGTAAAATTTGGAAAATTTGAGTTTGGGGGGAAGGGGGATTTCAAAAAACATCCCCCATAATATAATTTGCCCTATAAAGTCGATTCTGATATTTGTAGCACTCTATGTCTTAGCGCTTTAGAAATAATTAAAAAGGCTTCTAATGTAGAATTTTGGAAAATTTGAGTTTGGAGGGAAGGGAGATTTCAGAAGCATCTTCCCCATAACATAAATTACCCCCTAAAGTCGATTCTAATATTTGTAGCATCCTATGTCCTTTTATACAAAACTTTAATTTCTTCCCAAAAAAAAAAAAATTTTTGAATACGATTTGGATGTACCTAAATTCTAAGTTTAGTGCACTATTCTTTTAATTAACGATTTTAATAACAACTTTAATCTATATTTTCAACATGTCTTGAAACAGACAAAGACATGTGTTACTAATCTCGATTATAACACGAGTGTCCCAAGTCTGTTTTCCAAAACTAACCGTTTTCTTATAACACAGCTGGTTCTACTTAGATCGGAAAAAAAGAGAACAAATCTTAAATGCACAATTGGGAAAAGAGACATTTTGAACGAGATAACTATTTCTAAGCAATTAAACTCGTAAACATAGGAGGAGGAGGGGATTTTTTATTTACATAATAGAAAAAAGAGCGTACTTTACGTTTTCTAGCGGGTATACTCATCATATTGTACAGTTTGATTGTTGGGGGGGAGGGGGGGGCTAAGTCCCACTGAAATTTGAATTTACTGGTAAAATGATTTTTATTTGGAAATAAATTAAGAAATTCAGTAAGCTGTACTCACATTGAAAATTGACGGATCCATTGCTCCAAAGTTAATAATATTCGGTGTATTATCTAGAATATAAATCAAATCATAAATGAAAATTGAATCGTAACCTATGGCCATTTTATACAAATTTCAAGGACGAATAAAAAACCAGTCCTTTTATTTTTAACCAATCACCACTCGAGTTATCGTATATTGAGCAAGTACCAATGACTCTGATTGGTTCTTAAAAAACGGATGTTGGCTCGAAAAACAGTCTGCTTGAGTTATATAATTTCGTGCATACTCTCAAAACATGTTGGACTACTTTATACCATACCAGCTTTAAAAAAAAATGTGCACGTGAACTCACGACGCACATTCTTATAAAATTCTTATCAATAACAAAAAAACCAGTCTGCTTGAGTTATATAAATTATGACCATACTCTCAAAACATGTTAAACCACATTATACCTTGCCAACTTTTTTTTTTGCAATGTGCATGTGATACTGTAGTGCCTCAGACGTGGGTTTTCTTGTGCAATTCAATGTAAGTTTCCATGTAAGTTTCAAATCTTATACAAGCTTATTACTTTGGCAATACATGTTCACAATGTTTTTTTAAGCAAAATTTTGCACGATTTCCACACACGAGTTGGTACTTGACAGCAATTCAATATTGTCATTTGATCGTGTCAAACCAATGGTCCTAAAAGATCGGCAGAGAGCTCATTTAAGCAAAAATAAAAAGTTTTAGTGCCCTTTTTTAAGTGACCAAAAGATGAGAGGACGACACGCTTTCTTCGAACTCCCATTTTTTTTCCGCAAATACTTCTGATCAAATTTTAAGATAGCCATTTGATTCAGACTATGTGAAAGGCCCACTAACTGTACTTTTTGGATGACCCGACCCTTTATAGTCCCTTGGGACAGGGCTGTAAGTTGCACAGTTTGCCCGTATTGTACACATATACTATTTGTTATCCGGAGGTTTACATAGTTTATAGCCAAGTGGTAAAGCGTTAGACTGCAAATCGTGCTCAAATCTGCTTGTTCCTCAATTTTTTCTTAGAAAAAATGAAGAGCTATGGCATTGAATCTAACATTAAATAACTAAAATTTGTATCAAAAATAAGCAGAGATAAGCAAATCTAGCCCTTCGTAAGTATATTTTTACCTTATGTACATTTAAGAAGGAGAAGATCTAGCTTTCATAACCTTCGAAATTCTTCTTAAAACCTAATTTATAATTCTGATAAGAACTCAGAAAACTTCTAAGAGTTTTGGTTAATTCAAATTATTGGTTTTTGGTTCATTCAAAATAAAGAAATTGCAGCTAAGACCCCTAGCTACACCGCTTATGACGTCATAGGATGAGGTCAAGCCTTTTTTTTTATAGTTCAACGTCATTAAAAATTATATAATGACATCATTGAATCATATAAATAATTTATTAAGTCCAGTTGAGTCATTCTAAAAATGTATGGTATATAAGAAGCATGAAAACAAAATTCAACAATTGGTTGCCAAGCCATCTTCAACTTAGCAATGGTAGCCATAAGGCATGTTCCAAAATAGATGCAGCAGAGAAGATTGCAGTGGAACTCCAATCTCCTGAAGCTCGACAATAAGACAAAGTGAAAGGAGAAAGGTCGAGTAAAAGGCGGAGTTCTGTAGCAGAGACTACTTGGAGAAGTAAGATCGTATATGAAAATCAGAACACAGTAGAAAAGACCGGCACTTGGAGAAGAGAAATTGACAATAAAAATCGGAGCACAGAACAAATGACTACTTGGAGAAGAGAAATTGACAATGAAAATCGGAAAATTACAGTTGAGTATAAAAAATCACAATAAGTGGACTGGGTCTAGTGAGCGCTCTGCGGAAAATAGCAGCTTTCTTTGAAAAGTAGAATTTTTTAGTTATAGTGTAACGTCGTTGAAAAGTGTAAGTATGGTAATTTTGAGCTTTGGAATGAAGCAAAATCAATGAATAATGGGCAAAACTACAAGAGGAAGCTGTGTGCAGACTTCATACTCTTTCGAAAGACCGAAAGAAGTAATGCCTGGCGCCAACAGATTTGTCACTATGGTGAACATTTGAATAAGAGGACAGAAATGAGTATCAAAGCCAAAA
Organism: Artemia sinica; assembly: GCA_027921565.1. Taxonomy (NCBI): domain Eukaryota; kingdom Metazoa; phylum Arthropoda; class Branchiopoda; order Anostraca; family Artemiidae; genus Artemia; species Artemia sinica. The sequence continues at coordinate 32,692,879 of CM051262.1, forward strand.
TGAAAAATTCTGTTTTCATAAAAAGGGTGCTGAGTGAAGTGGAATACAAGAAGCTTGAAAAGCGTTACACCATTATAAGAAAAAAAAGTAAAAATTCGAACTAATACTGTAGTTTACCGTCCTTCAGCTATAACGTATTACAACATTGATAAGACAAAAAGAGTTTTTGACAGTCAGCTGCTCAATCCTCTGCAAAAAAAAGTAGCTGCTATTCAGGACTTTAATAGTGTTTACAAGTATATCTTTGCAGTTACTACACCAAACTGTTGTTTTGAAGCCTTTCAAACCTGCTGATCCTCCCTGTGACGCAAAGTCAAATGCTAAAGGACGATTGGTTTCCATCCACCACTATCAGCAGAGAGCCACAAGTTCCGATTAGTACCATCTTATTATTGGCTGTAATGAAGACCAGTGTCATAATCATAATAAAAGGCTGTTTGGTAAACTCGACAGCAAAAACTACCGGGATCACTACCGGTGAATTCAGAAAATGGTAGTGGTAGGAATGAAAAAGCCATGCTTCTGCTTCCAGGGGCAGCTGCAAACTGGTAAAGAGTTTAAAGACAAGTATGGAGATGTTTAATGATGATTACTGCTCAACAGGATTACTTTCCTCAGCAGGGTTGACCTAGAGGGCCAAATTATTATGGATTATGGCCCAAAATTTGTTTGTTAAATGTATTTGTGAGTATTTGTAATTTAAGTATAAAGTATTAATAAAACCGAAATCCTCCTTGCAAGCGAAAGGAAATACAACAAAACAATTACTGTGAAAATTAGAAAACTGGAAGACAATAGCAGGATCCAAAATCAAATATCCGGAATTATTATTCCTTTAGAACTTTATTGGCTGAAAAATTTGAAAATACTGAAGACTGCCAAAAATATATTGACTTTTATGTTGACAAAAAAATTGCTGTAATCGTTACTGAATCCCAAGGAAATTCGCTCTCTCTCTCTCTCTCTCTCTCTCTCTCTCTCCCTCTCTCTCTCTCTCTCATACACTCTCTCTCTCTCTCTCTCTCTCTCTCTCTCTCTCTCTCTCTCTCTCTCTCTCTCTCTCTCTCTCTCTCTCTCTCTCTCTCTCTCTCTCTCTCTCTCTCTCTCTCTCTCTCTCTCTCTCTCTCTCTCTCTCTCTCTCTCTCTCTCTCTCTCTCTCTCTCTCTCTCTCTCTCTTACTCAATTTATCCATGGTATGTCAATTTCATTTTTTGCGGTGAGAGTGTCATCACTGGAAAAATTTTCTATACGTGTCCACTATGCATGTATACGCTGGGCAGCTGATCATCATGTGAGAATTGTACAATAATAGACGAGTATAGTGAAAAGTGTAGATTATGGAGCCTGTGTAAATTGCATAGAGGATATGCAGTATAAATTAAGGCTGTAATTCTTGTCTTGAAGAGATTTGTGACTCTCACCCTAGAGGACACCTATGCTCTAATTGTCACTAAGATAAATATGGTAAGTGGGGGAATACCTATCCTAGTATGATTGGAAAGAATCCTAAATGAATTTTAGTTTATTTCTAAGAGTCTGGTATCGTCAAGGTTTTAAATTATTTTGGGAGGAAGAATCAGCTCTACGATTCAACTGTTGGAATAACAAAAGAATTTTGTTTCTACGTCATCGTTGTGAAGACAATGGCTACTATGATTATAAACCTATAGATTTTTATTTGGCTGTTAACGAATGTGAATCACCGTTTGAAAACCCTATTTGTGTCATTGGTCCAAAAAAGAAAATTGAAAGATGTGAACTTTACAAAATGAATGAAAATAGAATCATTGACTATACAAAGAGATACAATGAGAGTGAAGTTACAGTGTACAGTAGAAAATGTGACCCTGACTTTGCAGCACATCATCTGATACGGTGAATTCAGATGATATACCAACATTAGTTGTTCTCGACAGCTACCTATACGTAGAAGAAGAAATCTAAGGAGGAGAAAAAATCATTTTTATGTATATATATATAATATATATATATATATATATATATATATATATATATATATATATATATATATATATATATATATATATATATATATATATATATGTATATATATATATATATATATATATATATATATATATATATATATATATATATATATATATATGTATATATATATATATATATATATATATATATATATATATATATATATATTGTATATATATATATATATATATATATATATATATATATATATATATATATATATTATTAATAAATAACTTTACATACATTTTTATTCGTAGGGCACTGAAATCAATATTATACAGGTATGGAAGTATATTTTCCACAATGAAGTCATTAAGACGAAGATTGTAAACGTAAATGTTGAGAAACGGGTTGTAAGTATAGCAACGACATCCAAAAAACGAAATATAGATGTTCATGAAAGCCACAGGTTTTAGTCGCTAAATCCTGCACTGCTTTCAATAAAGTGGTTGATGTGGCGGGTGTAGAATGTATAAGGTAGACGAAAGGATCAAAAACTTCTATATTCGTCGCTTCTTGAAAGATGTGTAGCCAACGGTCTGTCTTGTTGCTCGATGGACTGCTATTAACAATGATAATTGTATTGTTAACGCTTGGAATTTTTTCAAAGAAGACCGACGGTGTAAAATAAGATTTGTTTTGGGACATCCTTGGATCCATATTAAACTATACAGGGGTTTCGGACAAGGCGGTTCCAATGGTGTACTTTTTGTTTTGATCTGACTCCTTTGTTAGGAACTATGGGTTTTTATATTTCTTAACATTGGACGTGATCGTCTCTTACTAGGTTACTAGCTACCGCTGCAACCCGGATTGCTAGCTACCGCTGCAACCCGTATTTCTCACTTATAAGTTTTCAAGCGACTCAAAGCACTACGTAACTCATTTTAAAGGTAGAACTCTTTCTAATTGATTACAAACAGGAATGTCAGGAACTATGGGTTTTTATATTTCTTAACATTGGACGTGATCGTCTCTTACTAGGTTGCTAGCTACCGCTGCAACCCGGATTGCTAGCTACCGCTTCAACCTGGATACGCTGATTATTTGATTTGTGTTCATGTTGTGAGGTCTAGTAGAACGCTACCATCGGGTATGATTTCCCAATAAGTTTCAAATTGACTCAGTGATATTAACGTGATACTTTCAGAGTTAGTTAAGACGATTGGGAAAAACGCATGGGATTTTCTATAGGGGGAATAGGGATAATGTTCACACGTATCCGAACTGCAAATCTTGACAAAATATTAAAACATCAAAAGTCATGACTGAACATACAGACTTAGAAGTTGCTTTTGTTTTTAATTAAGCCGACTTTTCTTGTAGTCTCAACTTGAAGCCTCATAGAAAAAATTGATAATTCTGAACAGGGGCAATCAAATTTAGTGCTGTATGATACCTGATAATCGACATGTTTTTCAAGTGTCAAGAAAATACCACCACAAATTCCCAATCACATCAGCCATCCTTACGGAAAAGCTAGAAAGAAGTCCAAACCATACTCCGAATGGGAATCATGAAACTCCCTATCGAAAATCCCATAGAGAGAATGGGAATTCTCAAACCTCTGAACTAACTCTCATTCAAAGCGTTGGCGAATGTGCACTCTAAACGTACATTCCCCGTTCGTACAATACTCATATCACGAGTGCCACACAAGTCCAAAACAATTACACCATGATTTTTTTTAAAACATTGAATCGGTTATTCCACTTTTAAATAGTTGTGAATCATGATCTAGGGATTGCATTGTCAATCCATACAGAGTTCTGTAAGATTTTCTTTATCAAATGATAAAATGTAAAAGGGAATTCCATTCACCTTGCACACAAGGCTGGATAAGTAAAAAAAAAAAATTAAAATCGTGAAAGGACGCGGTGTAGGATCCAACGGCAGTAGCACTCTTCACAAAGGCCAAAGCGAGTTTTGAGGGGATTTCTCCATTGATAAATGACGAATCGGTATAACTACGAGAACCAGTGGCAATGTGACTTTGATTGGTGACTGTACGGGGAACAAGAAGTTTGATATTATTTTCCGCTGGCTCTCAGTTTTTCTACTGTCAATGCAACAGAGCTCATAACCTGTTGTTTTCGAACAGGAAGAATTGCTGAAGTGATATTGAAATTTGCATCAGGTGGGGTACTGCAGCAAGTGTTTTTCTCAAAATAAAACTGGGCCGTTAACTCACCGTCAGTATCAGCATTCGATCTATATTCTTAACCCAGTGCCTGTCCTCTCAACTCCTTGTATAAATTTGGAGTCATCAACATAAATTGCATGTAGCTTGTATAGTTTAATAAAGTATTATTATTGCTCACCAATGTTCCATTAATGAATAAATTAATTTGTTTAAAACAAGTAAGATACATTTTAATGTGTATGATACATTTTTCATAGGATAGACCGTCGATAGCGATGGAAGTTTGATTGTCTGACTTTTTATTCACTACGACATTTAAATCAATAAATTTAGATGATAAATCGATGAAATAATCTTCATTGGAATATATTTGAAAGTGTATATTTTCCGACAGGGGGTGCTAAGGGTGAAATTGTTCATAGTAGCCATACTTGACGCTGACGTCAACATTTTCAGCATTGAATAGATTCAATGACGAGGTGATTGATGGATGCGATTCTTTGGGGGAGGATAGGTCATTTTATGAGGAAAAAACTCTTCTTTGATCGGACAATCTTTTTCATCTTGTTGCTCTCTTCTTTTTTCTTCAAATTCGTTGTTGATGTCTTTCGCTCCCCACCTGGGTAGAGACTGATGAGTGAACGATGACCATGCACCTTTTTTAATGACTTCCCATTTTGCTCAGATTTTAATTGTTTGCCTAGCTCTTGCTGAAGATCTAATACTTTGCTTAACACTCTCGTTTAAATTTTTACCCGAGGCCCAGTCTTGTATCGTTTAGGCAACAAAATTGTTGCGGCCGGTACAATATATTTTCTGGCAAGGGTAGAGCAAAACGAAATATCCTAGCAAGCCAACTACCAACACTATAGCCAGACATAGTACGCCCCTTTTAACAGTCTTACCCATGACCTATTTGACGAGGACTCAGAGCACCGAAATAACAATCAATGCCAGGATAGACAAATGGAATTCTTCTATTGTTCATCTTAAGCAACGGCTGGAAAATGACATGTAATGACATCCAAACCCTTTGTTATAGCTAAAAGATCACCGAGTTCATTTCCTGGTGTTAACTGACAGAGTTCCAAATATGAAGTGTTTATGAGAACATACTGGAAATGTCTTATATTGTAGCGTTGAATATTGTTTTCTATACCTTTTGTCTCTAGATCACGTAGAAGGGTAACATTTGAATTACCAATTTTCGACGGTTTTACAAATGAATTTTCTTTTCGGAAAGTTGTATATTTATACCGCTTTTCGAGGAGAAGCTAGGTGCATAGTCTGCTTAAATAACATGGTCCTTGCCAAAGACATTTTCTGCTTTAATAATACGATCTTTAAAACTGAAATCTCACGTAAATTATCATTGAGGAAAATCCTTTCATACTCAAATGGATTGGTAATATAAATTCTCCTTTATTATGTCGAATAGTTGAAAGTGAAACCACCTTTCTTTCGACTTGCAATTTTTTTGTTGATAACTCGACAAAAATCAGGCATATTTTTCTATTCCTTGTAGGTTTTGGTAGCAATAGGGTAATCATTAGAGTCAAACGTAACCACCACAACTTCATCACTGAAGTAAGGGGTCTTATTTTAATCTCACAAGGGGTCTCCTTTCTTAGAACATCATATGTATTCTTGATAATACAATCGACGAGAGCAACTTCATATCTACCTTCAAATTTGATGGCAGGGGAGAGTTTAGTCCAAAAATGACTTGTTCTATTCTAATCTTCATAGAGAGGATCGGTAACATTTGACTTGAATGTCACATAGAAGTTACTGGGTAATGTTTATGTCTTCAACGCCTACCCAAAAATCAAAACCAGAGTTTACATCCCAGCCAAAGAACAAGCAACTGTTTCTTGCCCTTGTGTGTACGACTCTTCAATATCTTTTCAATTGATAGATTTCACTATTATTTTTTACTTTTTGTAATTCATAGTCACAAAAACCACCGAGGATCTCTTCATCTTTGGTGTCTGGTAGACGATAAGTTATGGGTTTAGTGTCTAGGATTTTTGACACTTTACAAAGTTCAGTGGACCATAAGTAATCTTCATTTTCAAAAATATTAGTTGTTCTATTAATTCGAACAATTTCAGTCTCCCAAGTGAAAAACATCTTTTTTGGATTTCTTGAACTTTAAAGCGTGCTCTCAACCAGTATTAATTCACTTGCTTTGAACTTGACCTTGTTTCTTGATGTTCATTAATTCACTGCTTAAACTTGAATTTAATTCAGTGACTTAGTTTGGAATAAATAACAGTGGACTTTTGGTGAATTGACCTGAAACTTAACCTAGATCACTTCTTGAGCTTGAATTTAATTCAGTAACTTAGTTTGGAATAAGGATTAAGTTTGAAATAAATTACAGTAAATTAAATTGCGCGAAGGAGGATGCTATGTGAAATGAAATGAATTTTGGCGTGATCCGCGGTGATAGATTGTGAGCGTTTATGAACTGTTATTTTTGGATATAAGATCACCGAGGAGAACACCTTCCGTAAGCAGAGATTTTTATCTGGTAATAGTTTTTACTCAGGCGAAGGCGGGGTAGTAGTTTAGGGTAGTCCCCTTCCATTTACTTAGCACATAGTACCTAAGTCAATATTTATGTTATTATTATTAATTGATAAATGGCTGCCGTTACTTCTGAAAAGTTTGTACAAAACAGGATGCAAAGTTTGCAAAGAGAGCCTCAGTCTCGCAACCAGAGGAACAGTTATTTGCAACACATCTGCTGGGGGTTGTGGTCGCCTCTGCCATAACCACTGTAAAATTCTTCAGAGCATTGAGAAAGACAGTATTATAATGTATCAGTGCTCTGACTGCTGCGATAAATTCACTGATAAACCTGTTTCCCCTCAGATCCTGCCTCCTTCAGAGACTCTTGTTTATTCACCAATTTTAAGTTTTTTCTAGCACTGTCTACAGTCAGGAATTTCGTCCGCCTCCTGTATATCTTTGTGTGCAAACTTCTATTCTAATGATCATCTTGATCAAGCTAGAAGCCTCCTAACATCTCTAGTGAACCCCACGCATAAACTCCTTGCGCGTCACGGGCCCCTCTGCTAAGCAAAGCCTGTAACAGGATATTTTAGACATCCTTATTTCTGAGGATGCAACCCCTCGCTTGCCAAATCTGAAATTCGTTATGACTGCAAGTGATGCGATACCTACGATAGATACGAATCAAAATGCTCACTTTAGCCGTGCCATTCAAACCTGGAACCGGCATCTTTTTAGAATAATTGATAAACTTGATTACGTCACAAGTAAGGTAGCGGAGACTCCTGCTTTGGTGAAAGAGTGTTGTGACGGAGTACAGAGCGAGGTTTTGAGCTGTATAAATAAAGAAAAAACTTAATGATAAATCCTGGCCTCCGCTCAATAACGAGTCAGAAACAGTGGATCTTGTAGTAGATTCACCGCCAAAAGATTGTGATAATCCCTTAAAGCATGAAGCTTTTCTGAAATCATCGTTGGATGGAGCTGATGGTATAGTGCGGATTTCACTTTCTAAGGAATCAGGATCCCAGCAACAGAAATGGGTCATTCATACGAAAAGACAAAACGCCGAAAACTTGAAAGCCTGTTTGAATAAAAAGGTCGGTAAAACTGAGGTTCGCAAATCGAGAATTGTCGGTTTATTATCACGAGTGGACTTCCCGATCGATCCAGAGAGTGTGTGTGCTTCTAACCAAGGTACCGAAGAGATACAGCGCATCGGTGTTTTCGAAATCATATCGGGTTTACTTCCGTTCGGTGACGGCCAAGTCTCATTATTTGCGTCATGGGATTCCCATTGGCTACGAACATTTCCGGCTTACTGATTATAAGTTTCTACCGCGAATGTGCTACAAATGCGGGTCGCTAGAGCATATATCGTCGGGCTGCTCTAGCGTGGAACGTTGTCTCAAGTGTCTTGGTAGTGGACACTCTCATTCTAGGAACAACCCTTGCCAGAATGAACCTTGTTGCTTCCATTGTGGATCTCATGAGCGTACTGGATTTAGCTTTCGCTGCAAACGGTTAACCGAAAAAGTTGCAAAGAATAAAAAATGATTAGTGCAAATATTATATCTCTGAATCTGAATGGTTTTGGTGATAAACAACATGTATTGCAGTCTATTCTGCGCGATCTGGATATTTTGTGTCTGCAAGAGCATCACCTTCTGGACCACTCTACTAGTCTTCTTTCGAGCCTGTCGCAGCAGTTTAAGTGTTTTATATCTCCAGCTACACCTACAGGTGGACGCCCATCTGGAGGCGTTTCTATTTTTATTCGAGAGAATCTTCCAGTTTTCAGTGTTTGCCGTTAATCGTTATTTTGTTGCTGTTCGAATCCCAGGGATTATCGTTTTCTCGTGTTATTTACCAACAAATTACCATACTATTGATTCGGATTTTGATTTCAATTTCGCATGTTTAGAATTATCAAAATTTGTGGCGAAAGTTCTATCAGATTTCCAGTGGCTTATCTGCTGGGATTTTAACTGCAACATTGCTATCTCTGATGTCCGCTCCTCCTCTCTTTTATCTTTGTTTTCGGTTTTTACTATAGTTTCAAAGATGCGAATTTTACTTATGTCCATAATTCTGGTTCTTGCTCTAATCTAGACCATGTGCTTGTTTCAAATGCAGCGTTATTGCCACAGCCTGTTCATGTTGGATTGGATATGCCTATTAGTGACCATTTTTTACCTTTCTTTTCATTTAAATATTCAAATTCCATCTTTTAAAATTATCCATCGTTCTAGTCAAATTGTAAATAAAATGATCTGGGACAGGGAAAAAAATGTGCAAATATCATGAAGAATCAGATGCACTTTTAGATAAAATAATTGTAAATTATTCTAAGGATCTTGATCAAATTGATATTGATCTATTTTACCTTGAAATTGTTCATAGTTTAAAAAGTCGGGCTAATAAGGCATTTACGACTGATTCTTTCCGTCATGGATCTCGTGTTTTAGGTTGGAAACTAAACCCGATTTTAAAGCAAAGCCAAAAGAATGCATCTCAAGCTTGTTACCTTTGGAATTGTGCGGGAAAACCGCGATTTGGACCATTTTTATGATGGTATGAAATTAACTAAACGCATTTTTTTCGGGCTGAGTTGCGTTTTGCATAATGAAATTATAAAAGATGAAATTGGTTCAAGGATTACTAGTGATAAGAATGAGCTTTGGAGTTTGGTTAATTCTAAACGTCGTAATAATAATTGTTCATCAGATTTCAATAGTTCTCTGAAACTAGATTATTGGATAACTCATTATAATCATTTTTTTCATCTGGCGATGCGGCAGTTGAATCACGGCTTGACTCTTTATTATCGGAAGAAATTTCAAAGGCCCTCCCAAATAGTAAAATATCTGTTTCTGTTGAAGATGTAACAGTAGCAAGTAAAGCTCTAAAAAGTAAGCATTCTTTCGATCATGATGGTATACATTTAAACCACATAAATGGGCGTCCCCCAAAGCAATCCTTCTCCTCGCTACTCTTTTTACTACTATTCTTTCTTCTGGAGTTCTTCCAACTAGCTTTTCTCGTGCTACCACTTCACCCCTTTCAAAAAAGGAGGCAATACGAATCGATGTTCTGATTACAGGCCGATTACTGTTTCGTGCCAGATTAGCAAAGTTTTTGAGTTAGTTTTTATTAAAGTATTTGGAGTCTTACAAGACTCCAATTACAAGACACCAAGGCCTGAATCAAATTGGGTTCCGCAAGGTTCTAAGCATGGATTTTGCTCATACCCTGCTTTCAAGAATAATATCCTTTTGTAAGCAATGGGATAGAGTTTATACACTTGCGTTAGATTTTGCGGTGGCGTATGATTCAATTATCCATTCTTGGGCTATGACTGCTCTTCTGAAGAATAATGTCCCACTACCAGTAGTTTTGGTTTTAAAAAAGTGGTATGGCTCCTCTCGTATTCGTATTAAGTGGAAGAATCAGTTTAGTGATTATAATGTTAAGTTATGTAGGGGGCTGAGACAAGGAAGCATTATTCTCCTTTGATTTTCAATATTACTGTTTCGGGGCTATTTGATCAAAATTCAGTTGACTTTTATTTATGGTAAAGGTTATGTTCTGTTGTGGATTGTTTACGCAGATGATTTACTCCTTTTGAGTCGATCACTTCAGTCACCTCAACAAAATGTAGATTCTTTAGCAAAGGTTTTTAGTGAGCATGGACTTCGTTTTCGCCCTGAAAAGTGTCAGTTTTTAATTCTTGGTCCTAAGGCTAATGATCTCGTTAACTCAGAAATTTCTGTTCGTATTTATGAGAGTATTTTAAAACCTTTCGAATCTTTTTTATATCTTGGTGTGCCTTTATGGACCAACTTTAGCTCTATGTCGTGCTTCTATTTCTAAAGCAGTTAAAAGTAGAATGGCGTGTAGTTTTCAGGGCAGTAATTTGTCTTCGCGATCTTCTTTCTCGGAATCCACTGGCTCGGGTGTATAATACTGTCGCTTGTCTCAAATTTTATTTTTTTCATCGTTTCTCCCGTTTTTTAGAATTAGTAATATTGCACATGTAAAAACCACATTTTTTAATTTTGCTAAGTTCCTTCGCCGCTTTTCTAAATCGGAATCACATAATTTTTTAATGAGTACATATAAAATAAAATCCCTGTTGATATTTTGGAGAAAAAGCAAAAGAAATTTTTATCCAATTTACCGGTTTTTTTTTCTCATAATTTATATAGAGCTGCGCACGAACCTTAATTTATTTTATTTAATTTGATTTAATTTTTGAATGAAGTGATAATTTGTATGGTAATTTTGATTGAAGGCCTTTGCGTACTTGTTGTTATATAGTTAAAAATAATTTTATGGCCTGTTGATTAGCGGTTATTATTTTTATTTATTTTTTTTACTCTTCGTATTCGGAGGAAATAAAAAGTTTGAATTGAATGAACTTTCTGAGGGCTAATGTTGGGCAACGATCAATGAGGTCATTGATTAGAAATCTGCATGATTTTATCTAAATCATGAATAAAAGCAGCTGTATTTTTCAATGTACAATATCTTGAAATTGAAAGTCGAACAGTTGTTATCAATCGTTCGGCCAATGCAGCCTTTATAGGACTATGACTATGATAGAGCATTGCATTATATTTCAATAATACCTTTTCTATATGTGGATGAACATATTCACTTCCACAGTCCGTTTGAATTTTTCCATAACAATCTTGTTCAAGAAAACTTTCTATATCCTGAGCCACTTCAACACCTTTTATGTCCGCAATGGAATAGCATATGTATAGCGACGAAAGACACTGATTGCAAGTAGAACATATTTGTAGGGTATATTGTGACGCCTTTGAATCTCATCTAGAGTTAAGAGATCTTCCTGCATTATATGCCGTGGGGAAAAAGCTTTAATTTTTCAATAATGAATACCACGAACCATATGATTTCAATGTAGAGTGTAACCTGGTTGATTTTGTATATACTCTTTTGCACTTTTTTGTGCCAACACCAGTGACTTTAGAAAAGTGTGTGTTGGGGGGGGGGCTTAAACTTCCCACTTCACCAACGTTTTCATAAACATGTTTCAAAACTTCAGCTATTTTGAACGCAAACACGTAGTTTCATATCCACTACCCTTTTGTATACTAGTGGGTGATGATGTTAGTGGCGATGATCTGATATCAATACGTCTTCACTTTTGTCTATCCACCACCGGTGTCATCAAATCAATGTTTCTACTATGCGCGCTAGTATTTTCCAAGATTGATTTAAAATCTCCATCTTCTTCTTTTAATGTTGATGGGTGTAAGAGACTGGCACCATGTTCACTCAATTTCTTTAGAATTTGCTTATTGGCAATAATACTGTTCTAGAAGTTTTATGTATTTGCAAATTTGTACATGTGATTGGCAAATGATAAAAGTCCTTTGCTATTTGTAATCAAATCATAAGTTAAATCAAGTAGATTATAACTTTTCCCTTGAATTATAATTCGTTTTCCATTGCTATAAATATGAATGTGATCTTGACCACTTCCATGAGCTATTTTAAGATTCTTTTACTTTATTCACGGTAGCAGTAGGCTTCCAAATACTTGACACTATTGAATTAAATTCCTCCTCCACCTTTGATTGTGTTATTCTTCCAGCAGAATGTTGAAGAGATGTTTCCTTTTAGTGATCAATCAAACTTATATTAACTGGTTTTACATGATACGGTTTATGTTTGTCCATTAGTCAAAGTGCATCTTGAAGTAAAAGTAGTTTTATCATCGGCAATATTTTCATCATTAATGAATTTACTTAGGTTATCCTCAAAGTGTTCCATCGTGGAAAAAAGTGAGTTCTATTGGGGTCATTTTGTAGGGTTTAGCCATCTAGAGAAAATGTTTACAAGTCCTGTAATTATTGGTAGTAAAAGTGTAAAAAAGCTACCACCGGCTTGGAGAAGACCTTTTCTTTTAAAATATTTTCCTTTCGTTTTACAAGCCAAGGCACGTACAATGGAACGATGTTGCTTTGCCTGCTGCTTAAGTACTTCTGGTAGTTGAACATTTTCCTCGGTTAAATTTAAACAAAGTTCAGATATTAGATTAATGATTTCTTTGTCAATACCATGTTTGAGTATGGCTTTCCTAAGTGGTTGTTATGAAGTGCTTAGGACAGAAAATAATTGTCCATTTCATGTAGTTTCTTCTTCGGTGTCGTGATGGCAAGTAATAACCTTTTTTCCTCGTCGCGGGAGGATATAATAAAAATTTCATTGTCAAAAATTTCTCTGACTACACGCAATCCTCAGGTGTATCTTAAGATCCAATTGAATTTAGCCATAGGGTTTATTTGTCCAATGATTGTATGCTGAAAGTAGAAATTTTGGAGCAACGAGGTATATTTGTTTATTTACAGTTATTAGAGAACTTGAATCACGAACAACTCTGTAAATGATATAGTAGGTACAGTTCAAAGCAAGTGTTCTCATACATTTTCTCTGATGAAAGAGATTCTCTACAACTAGAGTTACTGAAATTTTTTCATAATGTGAGCAAACAGTAAACAATTTTAGTATTTCCTGAGACCATTGTTCAATGGATTCAGCCAAGTCATCAATAATCAGCTAAGAGTTTGGTTCAATAATGTCCATAAAAATCAAGTCCCCGTATGAATTGTACTGCACAGATCTAACATTAGCTTTTATCTTATCATACAAATCCTGCCAAACAATGTAGTAATAGTATATTATTTTTGGCTTTTCCATAAACATTTTGTTACAGTTTTTAATTATTTTAGTTAAGAGTTTTGTTTTCCTCGACATTAATGCGACAAAAAAATGATCTGAATGGTGTTTTAAATTGATACATATTAATTTGGCTTCAACAGCTGGATTACAACTAACTGTAAAATATAGTTGTTTAATGATTAAATAATTTCCCTGTCGCAGTCCTACTACTACTTTCTATGATGTTCAACAACAACAATTTAGAATAATATTTCATCATAATCATCAATTTAGAATCATCATATGCTATTGCGATGGACGGTAGCCAGTGGTTTCAGGGTCACAAAGATACACAGAGCCCTCCAATTTGACCAAAGGCCTTACATGAAAACCTTTATTGACACTTTTTCAGTAAACGTTCACAAGCGAAAACAAAGGTTGAAAGAGGAATCTTTAAACTCATTTTAAACTCAGCCTTCGGTAAAATGTGCTAAAGCGTACGAAATAAGAGTCGATTTCACGTTGTAACCAATCCAAAAGAATCTGCTCGAATCATTCCCGATCCCAACTTCAGATCATATACAATATCATAGACTCCGATATTGTCCTCCTACACAGAAAAAAAATGTCATATTAAGTAAAAAATATAGCTGGTAGCAGCTCAATTAAGGAAATCTCCATGAAACTCATGTTGTCATTCTATTACAATGTCTGTAAGGTGCAATGGTCGAGGAAGGGAAAAGTTCAAGGGCGCTATGGAGACACTGATCTACTACTGTTAAAAGTTAAAACTGATATTTTACTGAATGATTTGGAAAACAGTAAGCACATTAGATCTCGAATGGATTTTAGCAATTGGGATGAGTCCTTATATTCGGAGGTAGTGAAGCGCCAGGCCCCATATCAATTCTTATTGCTAAAAATCCGAGACGGGGAGAGACATGATATCCAATGGTGTGTTTCCAGGTCCGAAGTTGTACTGTGTGGAAACACAAAAGGAGGATATCAAAACAAGTCTGCAAGGGGATGCCTACGCACTATGTTAAAAACAAATTCGATATGAGTGTTTATAGAAACTGTGTGGAATGTAGTTTAGTGCCAAGAGTGAAAAGTCATGGCGATTCGCTCTTACAATTTAAAAACTACAATGTTAGAGAAGAGAAAAAAGCCATGAAAGCCATATCGGACAATGTGTACGTACGTTAGGGAGGCATGAAGGTACTATCCCATCGGCAATACAATAATTAAGATCGAGTTGAATGTGTAAACTTTAGAAAACAACTCGATCTGGATATTGAACCTAAACTCATTTGTGGTATTTTTATGTTCATTTTTATGTTCCATTGTTGAGCAATTTTTTTGAGTTTGCAAGGTAGAGTTATATTTAAATGTTTTTCTTAATTAAAAAATTGCATTTTGCGCCCTCACCCCTGCGGTGGGCCCCCGCGCCTTCCGGCCCGGCCTTCTGCCACCACAGCGTCCGCCCAGGGGATTAGAGTATCCCATTTCTAAATCAATAAGAAAATGTGTTTAGTGTTGTTGTAAATAAACGTATTGATTTTTTGGGATATTATGTTGATTAAATGTGCTATATAAAATATTTATTTTAAATAAAATCAAAAAAAAGTATTTTAAACCTTGATATTATGTTTATTAAAGAGCAAGCGTTGTATATATTTATTGTTAAATAAAAGTGATGCTTCTTTCTTTTCTTATGATTAAAAATTAAGTGATTAATTGTAAAGTGCTATTTTTCTGTTAAAAATATTTATTATAAATAAACAACAATATTTTGTTTTGGATTAAGGTTGGCAATAAGTTTTTGCTTTGAAGGTGTCCAGTGCATATCCAAATCATCTGCCAAACATAAATTCTATGGACTCAAAGAGGCCTTAGTCACCGGTCTATTTATGAACGGGAAAACTAAAACCTTTACCAAGTAATGGAGTTCCATTGGAGTTCCAACGATAAGTTTTTGCTTTGAAGGTGTCTAGGGCATATCCCAATCATCTACCAAAGATAAATTGTATGGACTCAAAAAGTCCTTAGTCACCGGTCTATTTATGCACGGGAAAAATTAAATGTTTTACCAAGCCATGGATTTCCAATTCACCATAAATTTAAAAAAAAACACCCTTGAGGTTCATTTCTACAATAGTGGCAATGTTGGGCAATATTAAGGCACAAGGATCGTAAGCCATTTGTAACAACCACACGGCAGATAGTAGTGAGACATTGCCAACGGATAAAGGGAATTCACTTCCAAAAAAACTGTATCAGACTTTTCATCGGTGTCCTGTCCAGTCGGATCAGTTTTCAAGAAGATACAGTCCCCGTGGAAACCATATCCACACCTCATTCATCTTTCTACAAATAGATGATGATTCACGTTGGTGATCAGACCTATTTCTTCTTTGCTGATGATTTAGAACTAAATCCACCACCAAATGAGAAATTGAAATATAATAGTCCAAATCCAACCCAAATTCCAAACAGACTTTATCCGTGTTCTTACAACAATATCAACAACGTCACTATATCACTTGCCAAGTACATTTTGCCATAATCCCACCCATTTTTTTACGTCCTCCCTTTTCCCAAACCCTCTTGGAAAATTCACAGTCGGCAGTGGTCCATTGAAGATCATGAAGTGAATGATAAAACGTTTCGATGGGTATTGATTTCACCTCACTTAGCCTCGAGATGAAGTTGGAGTAATCATATGCGTATATGCCCTTACACATTAAAAAATCATACATTTCATCATCTGGAAAGTGCTGTTTAACGAGGGGGAACTATCAAAATTGTCCATTTTCTGTACTCGAATCAATTGGCTTAGGGATTTGGGAAAACACTAAAGGAGTTTATTAAACGGATTTTATTCAGGCACTTACGACCATTATCTATTCTTTCCCATTTAAATTCTAAGAGCAACAACATCTCTGATGATTCGGGTTTATGATTTTATAGGAATAAAAATCATCTATCCATGCGTCATCTACAACTTCAACTTTTTGAATACGTGCGAATGCTGTTAAAATTAACTTCAAATCATAATTGGAATTGTGTATAAAAACAGGTAGAAAATATTGTCGTTTACATTATATGCTTGATGGGCCATCCCCCGAAAGACACTCCCACCCGATGAAATTTCTTGCCATCAATAATCATTTTTGTGGGACATTCCTCTTGTCCCCTTTCCCTTACCCCCTTGCCCTTTACCCTCATCAAATTCTCAAACCCAACATATTTTCTGATTTTTAATGGCCAACCTGTCCTCTGGTGATTGATTCATTGGATAATTTGTATGACGCAACCTTGAGAGTGCCTTATTTGCTGTTATAATAAGTTGAGACAAGGCTGTGCACATACAATCTAGCCCACCCAATATCTCAAGTACTTCTACAAATTGGATGGTATGACACGAGTCTACTTGGGCGTGGTCGTAAGAGACTGCCATGGTATCATGTTCTTTGACACGATTTGGAATTGATATTTGGTCTCGCAGTCTAAGGCGATCTTTTCACTGTGTAAGAGTGAATTCTGGATATTTCAGAAATGCAAGATTGTCCTGTCACCGCTAACCCTTTCCAGAGACTGGTACCCATGACGTTTACAGTGTCTCATGTGATTCTTTAGCTTTAAATCAGTTCAAAATCTAGACAGACATGTTGGACAATTGTAACGTACTCTACTTTTTTTTACCCTCCCGCAGAACCCGACTAATATCTTTAATTGGATTAAAATGTCCTATTTAATCAGGTTCTGTAGCAGACGTGTAAAGAAGCCATATTCAGTGCTTCACTGATTTAATGGAAGGAGCTGCACTGGAAATATAACCCCCTTTATATCTAAGTGCTCATCCTCCTCAAATTCTGTTTTATGCTGTAACACTGTAAAACCAATCTTTAAATGCTCATTAGCCCGCTCAAAAATATCTATCCCCTTGAGTGCTACTGGATATTGACCATTTAAACAATCGAAATCTACTTTCGGAAACTTTGACCCTCCCCATCCCCGTTAGCTACTAATTTTTCCAACTTTGTCTTATAAGTATTAACTTGTAGGGGTCGGTAGGCTGCTATAAGAGATACATATTTGAAACACTGTAGCATTGTATCGGAACAGATTCGTTATGCACCTTTACATCGCTCCAAATCTGAATCCTATTTTAAAACTGTAGCCCTCTCCCCCGCCCCACCTCTTAAAATAAAATCTTTTTTGAATTTGCATATATATACATTTAAATTTTCAATAAAATAAAATCAGTGCCTACTCCCTCTCATTTAAATTATCTAATTTAGTCACTATACTATTTACCCACTCCATAAATACACCCTCATAATTTTCCAAATGCGGATGAATTTGTAGCCTCTCAGTATCTACAAATTTCAAATAAAACTCACCTGTATTTTCATGTAAATAAAACAGTTTTAGTGTTATTGACACATTTAAACTGTCCCTCCCACCCAAGTTCCGAATATGCTGTTCAAGAAGGGCTCGATATATATATATATATATATATATATATATATATATATATATATATATATATATATATATATATATATATATATATATATATATATATATATATATATATATATATATATATATATATATATATATATATATATATATATATATATATATATATATATATATATATATATATATATATATATATATATATATATATATATATATATTGTGCAAGGTAGAGTTTATAAATAAAAATTCAGGTAAATAATTGGCGTTGACGAGGTTTCCAAACCAGCATCACTCTGTCTACCTTCAACCTCGATAAGAGAGATGGGGCGTGGAATAAAATCACCCAGGTACTGAAAAGGGCTTATCAATGGAAATTCTACCAGATATATATAGATTTGTAGGCCTATAGCTCATATATAGCTTTGTATAGCTATATAGCTTATATAGCTCTGTAGTGAATATCCGTCTTGATGTTAGCGAAATAGCCTAAATATTATGTAGATATGATGAGCGGAAAGCAAGATATTTCCCATCCCCGCCTCCGCCCCTCCCGGTCAATCATAGAAAAATGATGAGAAAGAGAAAAATCTAAATTAATGTGTGCGTCAAATCAATTATAATTTACAGTCTGCTAAAAAAATTACTTTTTTTCCTAATATTGATCGCCTCTTTTCTAAACTCCATTTCCCTAACCCTCTTCTTACCCACTTTTCCTTAAATAAAGTGAATTCAACAACCTTTTCCCTATCCCCTCACCTGTTTTGAAAAAAGAATTGTTAGCACTCATTTGAAGACAATCCTAGTTCGCTAATTTCCTTTCCTGTGTATGCTTAGACTCAATTCAGTAGCCAACCGGTTAGCTATTTTTAAATTTTAGTGTATACTTAAAAATTTTTTCAGTGGCCGACTGGTTGGCTATATCAAGGATGTTCTTACATAAAGTGGTTTGATATTAGCCAAATAGTCTAAATATTATCTAGAGATGATGAACGAAAAGCAAGATATTCTGCATCCCGCCTCAAACGCCATAAAGAGCTAGAAGTAATTTTAAGGAGGGGCGGCAAGGACAATGGTGTTGACTGGACTTTATTTAGTGAAAAGGGGTAAAAAGAGGGTTAGAAAAGATCCGGTCAGGATTAACAAAAAATTGTAATTATTTTAGCAGAGTGCAAATTTTGGTACTTATATGACATACCCCGACAACTCAATTGTTCATCCATTGACGCACTGTAAACCAGTTTCTTTCGATAGTTTCTTTCAGCTTAGCATGAGAAAAAGTTAGAGAGAAGTGATAGAATATATGAAAAATATGTAATTTTGGCTATATATTTGAAACTTAGAGGGGGGGGGAGTATTTAGGCAGTGTGAAGTCAGAAAAAACAATTCTCACATCAAAGTATCAGAATAACTGTGGCTAACAAATTTTGCATGCAGACCCGCTGTACTTTACCCCCACCCCCCCTAATGTGATAATATATAGCCCAAATTTATTTCTTAAGTATTACATTTTTTATCATACTTAGGTCTATTTTATTAGGATTAATCTAACTTTACTTCTTGAGTTATTGGGGGTGAGGCGGGGTTGATTTGAAGTGCCAATTAGTTTAAATTTCTCTTTCCATCATTTTACTATGATGGGCCAGGAAGGAAGGGGGGTGTGGAATATATTACTTTTCGTTCATAATCTCCAGATGATATTTAGACTACTTGGCTAATATCAAACCGTTTTATGTATACACGTGCTAGATATAGCCCAACCAGTTGGCTATCGAGAAACAGTCTAAGTATAAAAAAGCGAACCGGTAGGCTACTGAGTTGAGTCTATGTATATACAGACAAGAAAAATAGCGAGCTAGGTTTCTCTGCCAGAAAGAGCTGAAAGTAATTTTTTGAGGAGGGGGGGGGGCAAGGATAATGGTGTTGACTGGACTTTATTTAGTGAAAAGGAGTAATAAGAGTATTAGAAAAGAGCCGGTCAGGATTAATGAAAAAGTTCTTTCTCTTACATTAGGTCTTCATAGTTTTTTTTCTTGCAACCCAATTTCAAACTAAGAAATCCAGATGATAGTTTTCGTTAGTATCGCGGAAACAGAATTGTTAATCAAAACATTGCCAAAAAACTATTGTTAGCTAAGAAATCACAGAAACGTAATAAGTAGGTGGGATTGAGACCAAAGTTGCCATCGAGGTTACGTTCGTAACATTTTTGGTACGTTTTAAATAAAACGGTACGTTTTACGTTACGGTCCTAAAAACGTTACATTTTTGTTACGTTTTTGAATTTATGTTACAATTATGTTACGCTTTAGAATAATGAGGAAGTTTTCACATTTTTTGAGTAATCTATTTTTTCCCCCGTGAAAAAAATCCGCTGTTCCCATCTTAATTACATTGACATGAATATCAACATTTTTTCACATCGCGTTCATTTAATCTTATCAAACAATCACTCAGTTATTAGGATGAGAAAATACCCACTTCGCTTACTCCCATAGTAAGTTAAGATAACATTCCTCTCATGAGCATACGATTATCATTTGTTTAGTGACAAGTGACAATAGTCAGTTAGTCACCTCACCAGCTTTCAATTTCATCAGTTGACTTTGAATATTGTTCCGTCAACAGTCATACTAAAATTATATGGAGAAGGAGCTAGTTTCATTAGTTATTGCTAATGAAATAAACAAAAATTGTTGAAAATATAAAAGTTTAGAACCAAATTTGAGCTATATATTTGCACATTAGGGTGAGGGGGTAAAGCATAGTATATATTAAATACGTAACCTAATCTAGGTACTTTTTCCCCATAAACCCCAAAAAACAATAGTTTAAATATTGTAAACGCAATGACAAACCACGCTTTACGATCCAATTCTCTACTGACTGATACCCGTTTTGACTAGTTTCCTTTAGCATCTATCTTGCGTTTGTATCAGCTAATTGACAAGTACCAATGATATGTATTATTCTTTCCGTAAAACCTCACCCCCCTTCTGATTGGTTTGACATAATATCAGGTTATATACAAAAGTTGCTCATTTTATATGGGATTATGAACAGCTGGTATTGACAAAATATATGAAACTGTAAAAATGAGCCATTTTTTGGTTATATCTAAGCACTGAGGGGAGTGGGGGTGGGTTAGTTTAGCCGGAATTTTCGTTTTTATGCTAAAGTTTTTCCAAATATCATGGTCACTTTTTTGACATTATACCCCCCTCCCCATCTGCGGTACCATATATAAACTGCATAATACATTTCATCGTTGTGTCAAATCTTGTGATGACATTCTTTCTCGTTATATTCTTTTGTGTTCTTTCATATTGTAAACTAATAATTTTACTGGTTGATTTTTTTTTTAAATATATTCTTAGGGTTATATCCCGGACCATCAGGGGGGGGGGTTTATTTTCAGAAAAGGGACCATGATATTTGAAAATAGTATAAAATAAATAATTTAATGGTACTGCTTGTGTTTAGCATGTTTTCCACAGAAAAGGACAATCACTAAATATTTGGCTTTAGAAAATGACAATTAGACTAATGCCCAGTTTTATGAAGAAGATAAACAGTCTTGTATCTGTATTGGGTAGGCTTACAGTTTACTTAAAAACTGATTTATAGGGACCACGCAGGCTGGACTGGGGCCCCAACCCCCTGAAAACGTAAATTTCTCGGCATTTCTTTATTAAATTATAGGTTTTTTATGATCCTCCTTTATTCTTTAATAAATCATTTCAAGTTCATTTTTATTTACTCACTGATCTTTTTGTTCCATCTTCCTTTTATTTCTTTGTCACACAATTTTTTTTTAATTTTTTGAACTATTTTCAACCACTTCGGAATGTTCAGTTACTTCCCACTTTTATCAGTATAGCACAAAGGTAAGAGCACATCCCGAGGCTGTATTAACTTAGGTTGTAATCCTGGATGAGACATTATATATCTTTTTAATTTGGACATTAAAAATTTGAAAATATTAAATATAAGTGAAAATTTCTTCCAAAAAATCGATTCGTTTTTGCATAATTTGATCTTTTTTATTTGTTTTCCTCAAGTCATCGACTTTTATCGTTTATGCAATTTAAAACCTAGGTGAATTTGGTGTTTATGTTATGTAAAACCCAATGCTTTTTGTGCCCCTCATGTTCGCTTATATTCATATATTCTTGAGAAAAAAAATGATTCTCTACTTTTTGGTTCATTTGAACATGAGTTTAATTTTTTTTATTGTTTGACCTCTTCCCCTAAAAATTCTTTGTACGTGCCTGGACTTGTGAGACCAATCCAAACAGCTTTAGAATAACATTCTTTGGGCTGAATTGTGCGAACTCTTCTTTTATTTCTTACTTTTTTTGGTTGGGAGTTACGATTCAAATTACAAACGGAAAAATGCATTATTATAAAAAATGACTGTTGTTTTCGTATAGGAACTGAAGACAACGATTGAAATATTTTTTGTTCGACAAAATAAAAACAAAACAAAAACTCTTCTTAAATCTTAATTTTGGAGTGATGCAAATTTCAAGCTAGAGGAGGTGAGACTGAGACCGAGCCAATCTAAAATATTACACGGGCAGGGAGCGATTAAAATGATTTTTTTTTGGGTCTTTTTAAGAAGCTGGATTTATTAAGATCGTTTTTATTGAAATTTAACAATAAATAATAAAAAAATCTAGTTGGTTTTTCTTATTTCTTTAAAAACTCTAAAGTGTCCTGTATTTATTGATTTCCCTTTATGTTGTACGTATTACTCATCAACTTTTGGTTTAAAGCACCAATAATGGCAATTAAAAACAACAACAACAACAAGATAAGCAAATAAAAGCCTGGGGTTTTATACACGCAGCGAGGGGAGGGTCTTTCTGTTGTGCAGGTAAACTGGAAGCAGCACTTACAGCTGAATAAATAGATGAATAAAATAATAATTTCCTAAAGGTAAAGAAGCGTGAATTGTTATTATTGTATACTTTTTAGGCACCTTTTAAAAGTTGGAGGGAGATTTTTTAATGAGATTACCTAAAAATATATTTTTTCAGATTATAAAGGCAACAAATGTCCCCTCCCCTCTTTAAGTACCGTTCTTGATAGCGAAATTAAAGCAACCTGCCTTGAAAAGAGGCTTTCCTATCAAAAGTTACGAAAAAGTTACGTTTTTAAGAGTTGGACGTTACGAAAGTTATTGGTATGGCGGCAACCAGGGTTGCCAACTTGCACACTTTTTGTGTGAAATGCACTCTTTTTTTTCATTGCACTCTTTCACACCACGGACCGGATTTGCACTCTTTTTGGCCATTATTTGCTCTTTGCACTTGACTCTTTTTTGCACACTTTTATGAAATGATGATAAAAAAAATATTAAGCGAAATAAAAAATTGAAACTAAACTATTTAAACACAAAAGATAGAATAGCTAGCCGGTCTGATCTTTGTTATCTATACCTGGACCGTCCCTCAGGCCTCTTTCTCGTGTTTTCAGCCATTTACCAAAAAGTAGATCAAAGCATAGATAACTAGTGACAAAAACGTGGTATCAAGATCAAATCAAGTTTTTTTATAGAAGGAAGTTGAAAGCTGTTAAGCACAACTGTTCTTCATGGAAATGCAAAAGTGAGTATGAAACATGAACTAAGGCGATGTAGAAGCAACAACCAAAAATAAATCTACTAAAGTCTAATCTCAAACTGAAAAAATTCTGCAAAGACTTTAGGCCTGTGCACCTTTTTAAAGCGTGAATGATCCATATATTTTTGGCGATAGCCATTGTTTCAGAAAGAAACGTCTTATCTTACAAGCCAGGGGTCCAAGAATTTACTTGGATGGGACCCATACTATCAAAATTATATAAAAGGGTAAATTAGGAAAATATGGGGTAGCCTAAAATTGTAGTTCAGACTTTAGACACTTCTTGCTATCCTTGAAAGCAGTTGAGTTAGGTGAATGACACTTTCAGAAATGAATCCAGGGCCAAATACGTTCGAGCCAATTGAAAATGACAATGAGAAATGGGCAAATATTGAGCAGTTCATATTTTTGACTTATGAATAAAGTGAGCGTACCACTCGGGGCCTTTTTTACGCTCCGTCCGAATAAAATAATTGTTTTTGGCGCAAATTCACTTCACCCACCCAAATATACCAATTCAGGGTATGTATTTGCACATTGGGATGGGGGTGGGGGCAAAGTTAAAACTAACCTCTATAGTCAGAACTGCATCCTGAATCCAAATTTAACATTTCTTTGCGTCAGAAATGAACTTGAGAAGCCCCCCCCCCCCCAATGAGTAAATATATAACCTAGGGCTTTGGGAGTTAAGAGCATTTACGCCAAAAGCAATTAGTATATTTGGAAAGAACATAAGAAAAGACATCGAGTGGTATGTTTACTTTACTCATAGGTCAATAATATGAACTGCTCAATATTTACCAAAAAATGAACATATAGAACCAAAAAGACAGGTATACTAAAAAAAATGATCCTTTTCTGTGCATGCTTGAATTGTGCGGACCTGTCTTAGGTTTGATAAGACTTCTGAAGATTCAAAATTTAAGTTGGGGGAGAGAGAGCAAACTGTGCCCAGGTATTAAAATCATCCACATACATTTCGCTTGCTGAATTTTAAGTAGGACTGAGTTTAAAAACACCTTTATCTTTGACAAGCTTTTCTTATGGAAAAAGCTTGGCCGAAGTACTAAGTGCTTATATTCTCAATTTCAAGCAAAGCTGATTGTAAAATAGGCTAATCACCCTTTCAACATTCCCGAGAGCTTATAGAGTAAGCAAGTAATCTTGCACAAGAGACAAGGAGAAACAAGGTGCCTAGTATTTCTGTCCAAGCCTTTTTCCTTTTTCGCATACTTATTTCAGCCTTGGTTTTTAACACTATTAAAAAAAACAGGAAGTTTTTCAACTGAAAGTAAGGAGCAACATAAAAACTTAAGACGAACAGAAGTATTTGAAGAGGGTCGTCCCCTCCCCAACACCTTGCTCTTCACGCTAAAGTGTTTTAGTACTTTTAAAAAATGTTCTACTTAAACGAATCTTGTGTTTCAGGAGTCTTTTTTAAAGAATTGGGACACCATTCAAACTTTAGCGTAAAGACTGAGGGTTGAGGAGCAGGCAAAACCTTTCATATACGTTGTAATTTCTGTTCGGTTGAAGTTTTAATGTTGCTCCTTATCTTTTTTAGTTGAGAAAATTTGTTTTTTATTTAATTTCTGATCGTTTTTTAAAGGATGCCAGGACTTAGCTTACTGTAAAGTGTGTCATAAAGACATAATCGGATGTTCTTCTTCTTCTTACTAATTCACAGCAGGCGGGCTATTCAGTTAGTACTATTTAGCCCTTTTCTTTTTGCTTCACTCTGTGGGCTACAGAGCTACTGGCTTGGTCGTCTCTTATTTATTAGATATTCTCAGATATCTTTCAGTAGAACTTTTGACTCAAGGAGTTCAAATATAAGATGATAGATATCGATTTCTGTGCTCTGTGCGCAGGTATAGTTGGCTAGGCTCTTGGCTGATAGTGAGATTTTGTGGGTTTTTGAAGCATTTTAACAGTTTATAAAGCAAGGTATGTTGTGCAGACGTCAGCATATTACATTCAAATAGGCAATGGTCAATTGTTTCATTATTCATATTACAATGCCTGCAAAGAGGGGACAGGGGAATTGAACCACTTGAATTAGAAAACTTATATGAGAATGCAATGACATTTAGTCCATTTGTTCCAGAACGAATTCTATGATAAATTTTAGAAAGATACTTATTGGGAAAGGGGGAAAGGATAGGATTAATCTTATTAAAATTAATATCTGATAGCCTCCATCGGTAAATATCTCTAATCGGGATTGGTCTCCCACTTGGCTGGTCAATATTGGTCAATATTGATGTTTGGCAAACGTGAGGTGCCATCTTAGAACAAACTTTCACAAAAGCAGGGTTCAGAACAATCAGACATAAATGCAGCAGTATGAAGACCTTCCCAAAAAATTACATGCTGAGTCTATAATTAATTCAGCTAGAAACTTACGTCGCGGGTCGCCTTGGAATACATTCCCATTACAAAAAATGGACCCTTTAATCGCAGTCCAGAAAAATGCTTTTGGAGACTCAGAACTTTGTATAAGCTTCAATCAGGGCAAAACTAAAACTAGTGGGATAATTAGACACGTCATTGCCCTTGTAGAAAGAGATGTGCTTTCTTGTGAAACTGAGGAAAGCTCATATCTCTTTAAAAGTTGACGAATCTACCGATAAATCTTGACAGAAGGTCTTGGTCCTTACAGCAAAGTACAAAGACTCCAAAGATATAGTGCGAGAAGAATTTCTGGGGCTTTTGCAAGGCCAGTTCAGAAGGGCGAAAACGTCTAATACTTGGACATTTGGAAAGCCTAGGAATGCCTTTGCAAAATTTGATGGCAATTGCCTTTGAAAATGGCAGTGTTAACATTGGACAACAAAAAGTCTTGGTGTACTGTTAAAAGAATATGTGCCAGATTTGCTTGTGATAGGCTGCACTAGCCATTCCCTTGCTTTCTGTTCTGCATATGCAGCTAAGAAGTTGCCAGATGGAATTGACATTTTTATTCGTGACGTAGTTGTATATGTGGCAAATAGCCCAAAAAGACAGGATGAACTAAAAATCTACCAAAATTTCTGTCATGTGGGAAAACCATAAGCTTTTGCAGACTTCAAGTACGCCATGATTCACCCTTGAAGCTTCCGTCGAACGGATCTTTGCGCAGTGGAACCCACTCCTTTAATTTTTACCAACATGGAGAAGGTGACTCCGCTGGAGATAGAGGAGCCAAAGAAAAGGCTAATAAAATTCTTTCTTTTATCCGTGATTCATCTGCGAAAGTTATTTTGTATTTTCTTTCATTTGTCTTACAAAAGATCAATATACTAAACAAAGAGTTTCAAGCTGAGGGAACACGGATTCACAGGCTTTTGGAAACATCGTGACAGACGTATTTGTTGCTTCTCAATTGCTATGTAAACAAGAAACAAATAGAGCGGGTACAAGATCCATTTAAAGTTCGGTTGAGCCCAGCTCATTCCTTGCACTGGATTGTATAAAGTTTGGACCAAATGCACTGTGCCTCATGAGACGCCTGCAAAACACTGGCCTTTTGAGTGCTCAGCAGGTTCATTGCATCCAGATGAGCTGTCTGAATTTTTTTTGGAGTTGTGCTCACAAATGAGCAAACGGATTGACTACAATGACCTAACGTTGGAAAATCTCAAATACTTAAGTCCAAATGTTGCCTTATCTGGAGATTTGGACACTCTTGTGCCTCTTCTTCAACGGTTTCCGAATTTGCTGGGTAACACTGAGACACAACGTGATAAAATGCAAATGAAAATGCAATAAATGTGCAATTTTGTGTGCTTTTTTGAAGGCTGATAAATCCGTTTTGTTTCTGCTTCCAGTTTTTTTTTTTGCTGTGCTAGGGTACGGTACTTGACTTGACTACAGTGAAGTCAGCTATTGTTCACGACTAGTTACTTAGACCTTTAATATTCCTTTCAAAACACTTGGATAAAATGGCGACAAAACTTTAACTAAACATTGGATGCAGTCAACTATAGTTCAGTTAAAGATCTAAGCAATCAAAATAAACATCTGCAAATTTCAAGCAGAGCATTACCTTTTAAGCTAAAAAAAAAGAATGATAATCATTATCTAACTCATTATTTAGAGGTTGTTTTCCTAACTTTATTTAAAATACAATTGAAACATTTAAAGATAACCTGTTTATCGATCGAAAAATAACTGGTAATTATATGTAAATGGTGTAAGAATGGTCAGAACAGTGAAAGGCGCTGCGCGCCTTTCGCAAATTTTTTGACTTGCACATGCTTTTAAAAACTTGCACTCTTTTTTGGCCTTGATTTGCACACTTTCTTGACAATGGCAGTTGGCAACCCTGGCGGCAATCCTAAGTGGGACTTTCAAAAATTCATAAATGGTGAGATGGGATATTAATAGATCAAGGAAAACGGACAACGCAGTAAAATTAAAAATTTTTGCCCAGGCTTATTTCTAAACTATTTCGTATTCTGAAGTTTTTATTTCGGGTAAGAGCATTTACAATATTTGGATTAGGATCGATTAATGAATTCCCACCCTCTAATGGGGGTTCCCCCTGGGGGAAGTGTCACAGTGGGAACTAGCTATCCACAACAGACAAACCATACGTAAATAGTATCAACATCAGAACTAGTAGGACTTTCGGTGAAATTCTACTTTAGCTACTTTTGGCTATCTTGGGAAGGGTTAGGTTAGGAAAATGAGACTTTCAGGGATGGGTCTACAGGCTAAAGTATGTCCCGGGAAGGTATTTTGAAGTACCTACCTCCACTCCTTCTCCCTCTAGAGGGTCATGAAATTTGCCAACATGACAGGTCTATACCCATTGAAATTTTGACAAAACAACATTTTACCTTAATTTTCAGTTATCAGTTTCTTTTTCTCTGGCTTTAGCTCTGAAAATGCAATTTCAGATATTTGAGCAGAATTTTAAGACATATAAATAGTTTATTTCTAAAATTTAGGAAATGTATTTGCATATCTTTAAAACCTTATAAATTGGGATTGAGCAAAGTTGTGAAGCTGAAAACAATTTTGTTGTACTTCATTTAAGCAGAAGATCTATTTTGCAAGGTTTCACTTCTATAACTCACATATTTTTAAAGGTCAGGACCCTCTAGAGGGAGAAGGAGTGGAGGTGGATACTTCAAAATATCTTCCCAGGACATACTTTAGCCTGTAGACCCATCCCTGAAACATTTTCTTAACCTAACCCCTTTCCAAGATAGTCAAAAGTAGCTAAAGTAGAATTTTACCAGACTTCCTCCTCCTCAAACATCATTCTCACCACCACACATAGCATACTCACCACCACACATAGCATACTCACCACCACACATAGCATACTCACCATCTCACACCCAGTCATTTCCAGTATACTCTGGACAGCCCATCAAACACCTATACAATTTCCTCACTCAACATATCAAGATACTCAATGGCCCCCTACAGTTTACTATGCACCTCTTCCATATTCAAGTCATCAAGGTCATTTTTACCATGCACCCCAAACCCAAAATTTACAATTTGTACCCTCAGCAAGTGTCCATAATAGATTTTCAGGGTTGTCAGTTGATTATCCTCCCCATCCCCCAGGAAGAAGAGGAGGACATAACATGATCCCACACACTCAAACTGGATTCAGGAATACCACTCCTCAACAGATGCTTTCATTTGCTAACAAATGCAATAAATGAATCTTTCTCAAAAAATAATATCCTAGTGGCAGCTTTCCTAGATTTTGAAGGAGCTTATGACAATGTGAACCACCAAATCCTTTTAAATAAACTTGCAAACCTTGGAGTACCTCCTAAGCTAGTATCCCTTATTAAATCCTTCATAGAAGTGTGAAGTTTCATTGTTTGTGTTGGTTCAGCCTCTTCACCCCAAAAGACAATATCCAAAGGCCTACCTCAGGGAGCAGTCCTCAGTTGCCTCCTTTTTGCCCTATATCTCTGGGACATGAACCTACCCCACACAAATCTACAATATGCTGATGATCTGGTGCTATGGTCATCTGGCAACACCTTTCAGATAGCACAGTCAAATCTGCAAAAGTCACTTTTCCAGTTTGAAAAATTCTCTCAACATTCAGATTTACCTATTGCACCCACCAAGTCAAAAATAATCCAATTTCACCAGAAGCGAAACCATGTTAATGCAAAACTAACTCTAAATAAAAAACAACTATTCCAGAAGATAATAATATTAATTACCTAGGTCTCATGCTTGACCAAAAACTTAATTTCCACCTCCACATTTCAAACACAATAAAAAAAAATGTTATAGAAAAGCAAATATACTAAAAAGACTTCTTTCCACACCCTGGGGTTGTAAGGAGAAAACCTTACTCCAGTTTTATAAATCACATATAAGACCCCATATTGACTATGGGCTCATTGTCTATGGTGCATGTGCAAAGACCCAGATGCAAAAAATTGAAACAACACAAAATGATATAATACATCTCATATTTGGTCTTAGGAAAACCCACAAGCACCAAGTTTCTGCTTATGGAGAGTGGATTAACAACAATAAGGGAGAGACATAGCTTTCTCTTGATAAAACACCTTACAAAAATTGAATCAGATAGCTCACACACATTACATAATTGGTTAAGAAATCCAGCCGCGTATAGAGGTATTGCAGATGAGTATGCCAATGTTCAAAAGAAGTTCCCTGTACCAGCAAAGTCTATTGCACCTACTTTCCCCCAATCCCCTCCATGGAATTGGTCATTTCCCATAATAAATACTGAATTTTCAAAATGGAATAAAGATTTAACCCCCATTGCTTTTGTCCAGAAAAAATTTGCAGAACTTAATACAATTACCTATAAAAATCACTTCCAAATATTTGTTGATGGGTCAAAAATGGATGAGAAGGTTGCAAGTGGTGTTTTCCTTCCTCACCTGAAAATTGCAATGGGCGAGAGATTATTTAATAATTTATCTATAATGTCTGCTGAGTTAAATGCCATAATCATGGCATTAGAACACCTTAAGCAAAACCAACCTTTGATTGATATTTCAAATAATATTATCATCTATTCAGACTCTTTATCAAGCCTTGAGTTGCTGGCCTCAGCTCCTCAATATAAGTTGGACATTGACACTTATCATTGTCTCAGTATTATTGATAATCTTGCTTCAAGTGGCATAAAAACTTACTTTCAGTACATTCCTAGCCACTCTGGCATAAGTGGTAATCATCAGGTTGATGAAATAGCAAAAAATGCTATAAATATTGACCAGCCAAGTGGGAGACCAATCCCAATTAGAGATATTTACCAGTGGAGGCTATCAGATATTAATTTTAATAAGATTAATCCTATCCTTTCCCCCTTTCCCAATAAGTATCTTTCTAAATTTATCATAGAATTCGTTCTGGAACAAATGGACTAAATTTCCTTGCATTCTCATATAAGCTTTCTAATTCAAGTGGCTCAATTCCCCTGTCCCCTCTTTGCAGGCATTGTAATATGAATAATGAAACAATTGACCATTGCCTATTTGAATGTAATATGCTGACGTCTGCACAACATACCTTGCTTTGTAAACTGTTAAAATACTTCAAACACCACAAAATCCCACTATCAGCCAAGAGCCTAGCCAACTATACCTGCACACAGAGCATAGAAATCGACATCTATCATCTTATATTTGAACTCCTAGAGTCAAAAGATCTGCTGAAAGATATCTGAATATATCTAATAAATATGAGGCAATCAAGCCAGTAGCTCTGTAGCCCACAGAGTGAAGCAAAAGGAAAAGGGCTAAATAGTTTTACTGAAAAGCCTGCCTGCTGTTAAATAGAAGAAGAAGCTATGGAGGCTGAAGGCATCAGTGATTTACTGAAAAGAAATAGTAAGAGAAGTGGCTCACCTCTTGAGCAAGAAAACTTCTAAACCTGTAAAACCTCCTATAGTTGAATGATTTCCAGAGAAATTCAGAGCTAGAAATAACAGAATAGAGGCAGCTAGTGACTTTAAAAGCAGTGAATCAGGGACTAATCTAACAGTGGTTTTCACCTCACAGGTAAAACTTCCATCAGACAGAGCAATCACTCTAGAACTTAAGAAAATTCTCCAAACAGAAAAATTTGACTTTTACTCAAATTATGATAGAAATAGACTATCAGTATATGTTCAATCACAATCTGCATTGGATAGGCCTACTTTAATGAAAATTCAGAAGCTAGATGTTGTTAATGTAGCACCTGAAGAGAAAAAGACAGGTCAGCTATGGTGTAATCAAGCAAATAGCACTAGATTATTCAAAGGAAGAACTGCTGACAGACCTCAGGGTAGAAACTAATATTGAGATTAAGGAATTAAAGAGGTTGAAAAGATACAACCAAGGGACCAAAAAAATTAGAAGATAGCCTGAGTATTTGTGTTGTATTTGAGAGTAATTCTCTTCCCCAGTCTATTTGGCTATATGGAAGAAAAAGAAGTATTGAGAGGGTCAATTGACCAATTATTCAGTGCTTTAAATGCCAAAAGTATGGCCACACTCAAGAAAAGTGTAGGTCGCCACATGCTGTATGCTTGAGATGTGCAAACAAACAGTCTTCTAATGAGTTTCCCTTAAAACTAGAAACCAAAGAGTCAGGAAAATACCAAAAGTATATCTGTGCTAACTGTGGGAAAAACCATTCAACAACATCTGGTAGCTGCCCAGCCCGCCAACAAAACATGAAATCATAAAAATTGCAGTTGGCCAAAACATACCAATGAAAAGAGCAGCTAATGCTTACCAGAGTTATGCAGATGCACTGAATAAAAAGGCTGTGAAAGAGCAACACCCCCTTGAACCAAAAAAACACCCTTCAACAGCTAGTGTTATTTGTATCCAAAGTGCCAGAAGTGATAGACATCAAGGAATTAGAAATGAAAGGTAGGATAGTGAAGTTATGTCAACTTATGCACTCACTGTTCAAAGTTGAAATCAATGTAGAAGAAGTTTAGAATCTAGCAAATAAACCAGAATGAAGTTGCTATCTTTTAACATCCAATATATTATGAAAGGCAAAAAGGATTTATTAGAGTGCTATTTAGCAAAAGAAAAATTGATGTTGGATGCTTTCAAGAAACATGGCTACAACCCCAGTATTCATGGAGACTTAGAAATTATGAAGAAGTAATAAGAAAGATAGAGCAGAACAGTCAAGAGGAGGAATATTAATTTGCATTAAAAAGTCATTAATGTTTCAAAAAACTAGATATTGAAGACATCAAAAGTTCTAAAATTGAAATGGTAGCTTGCCGAGTATTCCTGGTAAGAGGGATACAATAGTTATTGTTAATATATATAACCCCAATGGAAATGAGCCACAAACAGAGGACATTTTCAATAAAGTGAAAAAAATGATTAAAGCCAAAGAGCCTTTTATTATTACTGGTGACTTTAATGCCCATTCAGATGCCTGGTGTTTATGTGGATCTCATAATCATAGTGGTATAGGTATCCTAAGTGCTCTGGATAAGAATGATGACATTGGCCTAGTGACCCCACTTGGACTTCAAACTAAAGACTAGGAATGAACCAATATGGTGGAATGAAAAGTGTAGCTTAAATAAGAAGAAACTAAACCAAGCTTCAAACAATTACAACAAGATTCTGACAATTGAAAATTATAGAAAAAAATATTGGCCCAGGCAGAATTTAGAAAAACAATAAATCAAGCTAAAGCAGAATCTTGGAAGCATTTTGTTTCAAATCTCAGCTTCAGGATCCATTGGAAAAGTGTATACCTTCATAAGAAAGATGAATAGGAGAGAATTGTACCCCCATCCACAGGGGCCAACAACCTACCAAGGACAAGTGATTGCTGATAACAAAACAAAAGCTGAGGCAGGAGCAAGTCATCTCCACCAGACAATAGGTAAGAAAGATCCATTTGACCACAGCCCACAGCCCACCAGCCCACATTCAACAACTTTCACTAAAGCAAGAAAACTTTCTTTGCAACCATCAGTATCAAATTACAACAAACCCTTCTCAAAATCAGAATTTGAACTTGTTCTAAAGACACTACCAGAGACTTCATCTGGCAGTGACAACATATACCCTGTTTTCTTTAAAAGGTTGACTGATATATGGAAGGATATTCTGCTACAACTCATCAACAAATTGTGGAAAGAGGGCAATTTCCCTACAATTTGGAAGAATGGCACATCTATCATGATCCAAGACCAAATAAACCATACAAAGTAGAAAATCATCATTTTATAACTCTGCTCCCAGTTGGAGGTAAGATATATTACGTTAAATTACCTTAAATCACAGCTTGGAGCGAATTTAAGGATTTTCCATCCTTTTAATTCTCCTTGATGACATCTAATGGTTTTTTTTTTTGTCATGATTTGCTTGCTACATTTGGGTTGTAGACTCAGCAGCTTCCCAGTTATAGAGGAACTCCTGCTGTTGCCAATCTTTGTCAAGTCTTTGCTTGAAGGCAATTGTCGAGTCTGCAGACACTGTATCTTCAGAGAGCTGATTCCACAAGTTGGTTATTCATTGGCTGAAGAAATGGCTTCTCTCTCGGATAGAAGAGTGCTTCTTGAAAATTTTCATTGAATGTCCTCTTGTCACAAGGCGTTCTGGGGGAGCAAGGAGACCAGGAAGAGTATTTTTTGAAATGACTTTGTGGGCTAGAATCATGTTGCCTTGCTTCCTCCAGTATGTGAGAGTAGGGAGCTTCAGATGACGCAAATGCTCTTTGTATGGCACTTGTTTGAGGCCATCAACCATCTTAGTTGCTCTTCTCTGTACTTTTTCTAGTATTTCCCTGTCCTTCTTAAAATAGGGGGACACCAGGGACATTCCAATCTCAAGGCGTGGACGAACCAGTGCCTTGTAAAGCTTCATAAATACTTTAGGACGCTGGCTAGAGATAGTTCTTTTAATAAGTCCAAGGGATTGGAAGGCAGAAGAAGATACAGATTTTGCATGGGTACTGAAACTCAGCCAATGATCAAACAATGACTCCAAGATCTCTTTCTTCAGTAACTGCAGAGAGGGGGTTACCTTGGAGATGGCACTGCTGATGTGGATTATGTTTGCCAAAATGAATGACATGACATTTTTCAGCATTAAAGGAGAGGAGCCATTTATCAGCCCAGCATCCAAGAATATCAAGGTCCGTTTGTATAGATTGGAGATCAGATGGTATAGCAGATTTGCCAACAAGTTTTGAGTCATCAGC
Organism: Artemia sinica; assembly: GCA_027921565.1. Classification (NCBI taxonomy): domain Eukaryota; kingdom Metazoa; phylum Arthropoda; class Branchiopoda; order Anostraca; family Artemiidae; genus Artemia; species Artemia sinica. The sequence goes on from CM051262.1 coordinate 32,727,538, forward strand.
ATAAAGTGTGAGGAGGTTTGAGAGAAGGTTTGGTGCATCATTAATATAAAAAGGGAAGAGACTCGGTCCAAGGATGGTCCCCTTGGGGACGCCACTTAACACAGTTATGGATGACGATAAATGAGGAACACCTTGAGAATCATAGACCCTGACGGCTTGTGTTCTTTCTGATAGGAAACTCTGTATCCATTGCACAGTAACACCATCAACAGCTGCTGCTTTCAGTTTGGCGATCAGGAATTCATGACATACCCTGTCAAAAGCTTTTGAGAGGTCCAGGAGCACCATATCAACAGGAAATCCTCAATCCAGCAGTGATGTTACATACTTGTATGTCTGTATTAGGTTAGTGTCCACGGATCCACCAGATCTGAAGCCATGTTGAGAAGGAGTTAGTATGTTGTTAGTTTCAAAGTGCTGAATGAGAGCTCTATTTACAAATCTCTCAAGCACCTTTACAACCGCAGAAGTGATGCTGATGGGATGGTAATTTTCAGCACAATCCTTGGGGCCTTTTTTTGTGGATTGGCATGACATATGACGTTTTCCAATCTGTAGGTAGCTCTCCGTTTTTTAGGGACAGCTGGAAGAGTCTGCACAGAGGAGAAGCGAGGACATTTCTACAATCTTGAAGAAGCCTTGGGTGTAACCCATCAGGTCCTTTGGACTTGTTAACATCGAGTTTATCAAGGCTAGATAAGACCATTTCTTCAGTAACTAACAGGATAGGCATTGGGGTAGATACAGAATGTGATGGTGCTGCAGGGATGGTTAAACAAGACCAGGTGGTGAAAGCAGAGACAAACTGGACATTTAGTAAATTAGCTTTATCTATTGGTGACAAGTGCATTACCCTGCTATGTTTGAGGTCAGGAATGGTGTGACGGTTAGGACTTTTAGCAGAAACATGCCTCCAGAAGGATTTGGGGTTTGCCTTGATATCACTGGCAAGCTTCTCCTCATATTCAGACTTCAGTTTCCTAACTGAGTCTGAGACGAGATTCCGAGCCTTTGCGTATTTTAGCCAATTTTACTGTGTTTTTTTTTTTTTTTGTACCTTTTCCAAGCTCTGGCTTTCCTATTGATAGTCCTCTTTATATCCTTTGTGAGAAACGGAAGTGTTTTTGGTTGTCTTCAATAAATAACACGGGAGTGCTTCTGTTCTGTTGACAGGAGAGTTTCCTTGACATTCAACCATGACGTGTTGATATCAGAAGTAATGAGCTCTGACCAATTAATTGATACCAATTCCCGCTGTATTTCATGATAGTCAATAAAAGTTTGAGGGCACAAGTTAGTTTGAAGACAACTATTCATAGACAGCACAGAGAGGACAACTGAGGGTTGCTGTTACCAACTGGAGGAAGAAATTCATTTCTGATGAGAGAGTCTGGGTCACTCAGAATTACAAGATCCAACAAGGAAGGGTTCTGGTCACCACAGTGCCTTGTGGGTTTTTCAACCGTTTGGTGAAGGAAATTGTCAGATAAACAAGACACAAATGGTGAATCCCCACCGCCAGATGCTGGATGACCAAGTCCATCCACCCACTCAACCAAGAGGAAATTAAAGTCGCCAATTATTATCAAATCAGATGCAACCGTTTGTGATACCAAGGAAGCCATTCCATCAATAACTTTTTTAAGTGATGATTCACATTCTTCAAGACTGGGTGCGCTAGGGCTTCTGTAAATACAGACTTTTTTGTCATGAAGATTAATATCAAGCCATACACTTTCAACCCAAGGTACATTAAAAATAGGAAGGTTGATAACACTAACCTGGAAGCCTTCTCTGACGTAGACACCAACTCCTCTTCTGCAGTTTGGCTGTCCTAGATTAGTGAAGCACTGAAATCCAGATATCCACAGCAAACTCTCAGTAAAAGGAATTGCAGTATACTTTGGCAGAATCTCCACCAAACTGCAATATCTGCTGCCTCTTCTTTTAAGAGCACTTGGGTTTCCAGAAGCTTGTTTGTAAGAGAGTCAACATTGCTCGAGATGACACGTAGGGTGTTATTTTTCCGAGACTTTTGTGACATGCCGTCTAGTGGCAGAGGTCCAGGAGCTGCAACTGCAATAGACACAGGTGGCGTAATATGAAAGGCTAGTAAAGAAAAGACTGAGATTTGCAATAGATGAAGCTAACCTGCTGCAGGATATTCAGACAGGTTTTTGCAGAGAGAGGGAAATACAGTAGATAACCTGATCAGGATGCAGAGAGACATCATTGATGCACTTGATAATGGAAAAGTAATGATTGCAGTATTCTTGGATGTTAAAGGAGCTTTTTGATAATTTGGTTCACAGACAGATACTAAAAGGTTTATCTAAAGCAAAAATTAATGGAAATTTGATGAAATTCACACTGAGTTACCTGTCAGATAGAAAAATTGCTGTGACTGAAGGACAAGAAAGATCAAAGGAAATTGAGGTGGGAAGAGGTGTTCCACAAGCAGTGTTCTTGGACCAGACTATTATAATGTTGGAGAATTTGATATCCCTCTAGAAGACAATAACTGCAAAGGAGGAATCTTTGCAGATGATACTAATACTTGGACAATCCAAAACACAGTGGAAGGAGCAGAAAAAGTTGTCCAAGAAACATTAGACCAAATAGAGTTATGGTCCCTAGGAATAAATCTTGATTTTGAACCATCTAAAGCTAAAGTTATGTTGTTCACATCTAAGAGGAACATTAGACCTCCCCAACCTACTCTATTTGGAGAGGAACTGCTTGTAACCAATTGTCATAAAGTCCTTGGAATACACATTGATGATAAACTTCAATTTAGTCAACATGTCAAATATCTAAAAGAATCCTGTGCAAAGCGACTGAATTTGATGAAGATGCTTTCGTGTGGGAAGCATGGTGTCAACATAGTTACAGCAAGACAATTTTATATCAAATACATAAGACCTAAAATTGATTATGGGAGTTTGATATACAGCATAGCCCCAGAATCTACTCTCAGAAAACTTGATACAATACAGAATACAGCTCTAAGATTAGCATTTGGAGCTCACCAGAGTACCCCAATTCCTTTTCTCCTGGGCGAGTCTGGAGTGGAGAAACTCAACACAAGACGGGAAAAAATGCTTATAGTGTACATGAACCATCTATGGAAAGCAGATTTTAATCACCCAGTTAAGAAATTGATAATTAAACCTGGTCTGACCCACACTAGAAATCACCATAGAAAAAGGAAACGTCTGAATCCTTTTGAAAAATTTGAAGAACTACTAACTCAGGAAGGTATAGAAGTACCTATTACCCAAATGCTACGTTATGAAAAACCACCAAAAATTCCCCCCTGGGATTGGGTTCAGATGAGTGTCAGATTGATCCCATGGAAAAAATGGAAAATAACCCCTAATAATAAGATATGAATTCCTCTCAGTTTTGAATAGCAAGTATCAAGAATATGTTAAAATATATACAGATGGTTCAAAAATAAATGGTTTAGGAGTGGGTTGTTCAGTAGTGGTTCCAGAATTTAATACAGTGATAACAAAGTCACTAAGTAAAGAATCGACTGTTTTTGAGGCAGAAATAAAAGCAATTGAAAGTGCACTAGAATGGGTATTGAGGAAAACTAGTGAAAGTGATGAAAACCAATCTAAGTTCCTCATATGCAGTGATTCAAAATCTGCCCTCCAGTCCCTAAAGAATTTTACAAATAAACCAAATGATGAGGTCCATAAGAGTTATAGTTCAATTCTGAAGATTGTCGAGAAAGGAATAGTGATACAATTTTTGTGGTGTCCAGCCCATGTGGGGTGGTGGGTAATGAAAAAGCAGACAAATATGCCAAACTAACAGCACAAAACATGACCCTTACACCCCCTACAGAAACATATAAACAGATTAGAGAGATGGTGAGAAAGATTTACCAAAAACATTTTGAGGAAATGAGGGATAAGAGTAGTAATATGTAGCTCTTACCCAGAAAAAGAAGCCTGGCTTTGATATGAAAAATTATAGTAGATTAAAAAGAAAATATGGTTGCTTAATGTTCCATTTTTGGTTGACCCATGTAGGTATTAAGCATAGGTTGTTTATCATAGGCAAAACTGATAGTCCTCAGTGTGATAATTGTAGTGAGATAGAAAGTATTTTCCATTATGTTGTTGAATGTAAGGAATATGAAAATTTGAGAAAAGAAATGATGAATTTGTGCAAAGAGGAAAATTTAGGAGAATTTTCAGTAGGACTTGCATTAGGAATTTTGATTGATGATGATTTTTGAAGTATAGGATGACAGACCTGTTTATTAAGTTTATACAGGAAAGTGGTAGAGAAAAAGATTTTATCTGATGTTGATAGTAATGTAATTGCTGTATTGTCAGTGTTGAAAAAGGGATTGATTTTGTATGTGTAATAGGTTTGACTGATGGTTTTAGCAATGATATATGTCCGTGTTAAAAAAAAAAAAAAAAAAAAAAAAAAAAAAAAAAAAAAAAAAAAAAAAAAAAAAAAAAAAAAAACCTGCTATAAAGGAAGATTGTCTGCGTGTTTTTAGATTGAAGCTGAGGTGTATTAATTATTGCTGTATTGAAAGTATTTGCAGCTAATGGTGTTGTGCTGAGAAGGAAGAAAATCAGTCATATTGAAAGAAGTCTCAAATGACATTGCTGTCAAGAGGAGACTCAAATCTCTCAGATCAGAGAGAGGATATTTTAATAGCCAACTAGTTAGCTAGTTCTGTAAAGTATATACAGTTCTTTTACTTACTGACTAGTTGGTTAATTCATTCTGAAGTGTATATATAAATGAGATCTAATAGCCAACTGTTTGGCTAGCCTAATCTAAATGTGTATGTAGCTGAGACTTTAATAGTAAACTAGTTAGCTAATTCTAGGCTCTACTTTGTATACTAAACTTTATTGATTGCTGACTTGTTGGCTATTTCAAACTAAAGCTCACATACTTAGGATCAATAGCCTACTAGTTAACTAATACCCAAAGTATATCAGAAACTTGATTGATAGCTGACTAGTTTGCAATTTAAAATTAAAACAAATATATGCCTGGGATATTGATAGGCAACTAGTTGGCTAATTTTATATTGTATATGTAACTCTAATATTAGGTGACTAGTTGGCTAATTAGGCTAAGGGTGCAGTGTATATATAGGGGAGGTCTAATAGCCAAGGAGTTGGCTAATTTAAAGATTCTATATATATACATGGTCATTCATATTAGCCACCTAGTTGGCTAGACATTTTTTTTCTATATATAATGTTTGGCTTAGGTTTTTTTCTTTATATATAGACTGTACTATTTCAATTAACCATCTGGTGGTATTCCCTTTATTTGTAAGTCAATAATATGAACTACAAAAAAAATTACCAAATATAATGCAAATATTGACTGTTGAAGAATTCTTTTTCTAAAGTTAAATTGCAGAAGATCGTAAGTTTTTCATCATTGTACTCATTCCAGTATCAGGCTAACATTGGGGCTATTAAGTAGCAAGTTTGTTAAGAAAACAATTCTTACTTCATAATATGCAGGAAAACTGTAGTTAACATGTTTTGAAGGCACATCCACTATACTTTACTACCACCCCTTAATGTGCAAACAGAGCTGTTCCTGGGAGGATGGGGGGCAACCAAGTCAGATGTTCCAAGTGCCTCAGGTGGGGGTGTACAAATATGTTGTCCAAATTGAAATTTACCATGTGTTTCTATTTCCAGATTTTGTCAGCCTTAATTCAATTTACAGGTACACAGGATAAAATAAGAGTGACATATAGCAATATATAATTTGGGCTATATATTTGCAAATCAGGGGGGATGGGGGTAGAATATAATGGAAGCCCCTTCAAAATGTGTTAATTACAATTTTTCTGCATATTATGAACTAAGAATTGTTTTCTTAATACATTTTTTTTTTCTCAAAAAGCCCTCTAAGCTTACACTATAAACTATCAGGCATTATCAACTCTCTAAACATATATACAGCATGTCCACAATGAGGAGCATGTTGTTTATGTTTAGGAAAAATATATTTTAATTGAAATATCTGTTGAAGATTAGGGACTGCATGAGTACTAGGGGTTAAGCTTTTTTCTTCTAAATTGCATATCAGTGGAAGTAGTATAGAGATTAGTGTCAAGTATATGGTCATCATGAATTCCTAAGAGTGATTATAAAGATTTCAAATCTGAGAATTCATATATGTGTTTTATCAGTGTATCACATAGTTGTGTTTTTCAATTACATATTTGATGGCTTATATTTCTGATGACATAATAAAAACATGAAATCGAATTACCTAGATTTTAGATTCTATTGATCTAAGTAAAAGGCGCTTAAATTAATATTTTGCCACCCAATAGGGCATGGATTAGGAGATTTGGTTACATTTTCAAAGCCCTTGAACAGATTAGATCAGAATAAATTTTGTTTTTTTTTTTTCAAAAGAAAATCTTGAGAAGTTATTCAAAAATGGATCATGCTTCCATTAATTTGCCCCTAACCATGCATTGCCCTCCCAACCAAAGGCAACAAATCATGAGATTGGTACCTGCACAATGCAGAACATTGCTCAGCATGGGAAAAAGTTTTTTTTTTATCTATTATTAAAATAAATTGATGAATATAAGTTGTGTAAATAATTGGCCTTAGTCATTATTTTGTCATTTTTTTTTTTTTTTTAAGCTGTTCATTTCTTGATGTGATTCATAATAACATAAACATAACAACAATTGCATGCTGGCAGACACAGGATTCATCTTATCATTAGCAATATAAGGTAATGAAGAAAAAAGGTCAAAATTGGAAGGTTTGTTAAAGTTATAGTGTAGGCTAATGATTTGAATTTGCTGCCAAAAATGACTAACCAGAAAAACTTTCTACTATTAGGCAGGATTTGATTTTCAAGTCTATCTAGTTCTTATTTTCTCATGAATAACAGTCTTGGAGCTTTCTGCTAATTGTGAATAATGGAAACAAACAATGGAAAACTAAGCTGGCTTTGCTTTCCAGCTTGTGAGATAAGACCTTATACTGTGTCCTGGGTATTATGCTCAAATTTCTTTTTAGATTACTTCACCCAGCTCTGAATGTAGCCATTGTACAATACGCTCATGATATCTGTCATACTGCAACTTTAGATGGGATTGGTTCTATTGCCTGAAAAGACTGTCTGATATTTTTTCAAAAATATCAGAAGAAAATGTAAAAAAAAGGAATTATACGTTTTTTCAGAATAAAAATGTAAAAAGGAAGAAAAGTGTCAAAAATCCTTTTCCTTCTTATTATACAGAAATTCAAAAATTCTGATGAAACTGTCACTACTTTTAAAGCAACTAATAATTCTAATTTTTGCTAGAAAATAAAATTCTATTTTAGGGAAACAAGCAATACCCTATAGAAAATATTGCCTGATTATGAAGATTTCAAATCTGAGAATTCATATATGTGTTTTATCAGTGTATCACATAGTTGTGTTTCAATTACATATTTGATGGTTTATATTTCCAATGATATAATAAAAACATGAAATCAAATTGATTGATGGATTGTTAAATCAAATCAATTGATGGATTATGAAGATTTCAAATCTGAGAATTCATATATGTGTTTTATCAGTGTATCACATAGTTGTGTTTCAATTACAAATTTGATGGCTTATATACCAGTCAAAGAAAAATGCAGACAGAAAACTCAACATGTCTTTTTCCATGTGGGGACAATGAAAAATTTTGTGGATCATTGTCTGAAGACAAACATTAAGGGTTCAATATTCATTTAATGAGTATACCCTGTCAAAAGAAAACACCAGAAAACAATGTTAGAACAAAATATCCCAATTGCAAACAGACTCAGTCTTGGATAGATTTAAGGTACTGTTGTATTAGCTGGAACCCACACAAGGAGTGAAGTTTGGTTAATGCTAATGAAATAAAACAAAATAGGATGAAAATATAACACTTTAGAAACAAATTTTGGCTATATATTTGCACATTAGGGGGTGTGAGGGTAAAGCATAGCATATAGGCTAATACATACATAAAGTGGCGTTCACAAGCGTGTCTAGCTAGAATCCCATGTCTAGACACGTGTCTAGCCAGAATCCAATGTCTAGGCAACAACCGTTCACAAGTAAAATTCAGCTCTTAGCTAGACATGCTAGACAAGGCGCTTTGCTAGACATTGAGTTCTAGACTCTAGAACGCGATGTCTAGGATTTTTGATTACAGCCAATCAGAATGTGTCAAGATCCACTATTTTCGTCGTCATTTTTGTTTACATTTATAAACTGAAATTTAATTTTTGTTTTCTCATTAATTTCTTTTTTCATTTTAGGCAAATATGCAACACCAGACATAATAATAAAGTACACTTAAGGGAATTGTTTTGCTCGTCTCATCCATTAGCTTGTGACAGTAAAAATAGGGATTACAATTTTGAAAGTTTTGCCCACATAAGCTCTGTTGATTGGCTAGAAATGGCAATTTGAAACTAAATTTGTAGTTTTAGCTAAGCACCAAATTTTACATTTGAACGGTTGTTGCCTAGACATTGGATTGTGGCTAGACATGGGATTCTAGCTAGACACGCTTGTGAACGCCTGGCTTTGGCTTTGCTTTCCAGCTTGTGAGATAAGACCTTATACTGTTGCCTGGGTATTATGCTCAAATTTCTTTTTAGATTACTTCACCCAGCTCTGAATGTAGCCATTGTACAACATGCTCATGATATCAGTCATACTGCAACTTTAAATGGGATTGGTTCTATTGCCTGAAAAGACAGATACCAGTCAAAGAAAAATGCAGACAGAAAACTCAACATGTCTTTTCCATGCCGACAATGACAAATTTTGTGGATCATTGTCTGAAGACAAACATGAAGGGTTCAATATTCATGTAATGAGTATACCCTGTCAAAAGAAAACATCATGGAGTGGAAAGGTGAGTTGTACTAGGGTAGACTTTTCTGCATAAGCTGTGGGCATACAGTAAGTATGTGTAAAATTATACATGATAGAATTTTGCCAAATGCCAATGTGTCTTACTAGGCTTTAGAAAATTTGTCTTAGACTACAAAAATCTTTTAGGGGAGACCAGGCAACATGGACACCCCATTTCTATGCTCTCCAGGGGACTCAGGTTTAAAATACATTATAGGTGAAAATAGGTAGCATTACTGATAGTGGCAGATTGTTAATGGCTTTTCCTGCTTGGATTACGTAAACATACCTAAGAGTCAAAAATCTGAATTTTCAAAGGCAAGGTAAATTTTTTGGTTTTATGTAATTAGAATTGACAGCAAGTAGTATTTATATACAGAAAGATTATTAGCCAGATTCAAGAGAGTGCTACTTAAACCAGAAAATGGACAGATACAATTTGAAATGAAGCGATATGGATCGGACATGCTTCAAGTTTTTTTGTGATTGATTTGGAGTTATCACAAACACCAATGACCTGGGTATTATGGAGAGGAGTGTCCGTGATGCCCTGGTTGTTGCAATATCTACTCCAAAAGGGGTACCAATAAAGTAATTCTAGACTCTACTAGCAAGCCTGATAAGATCTGTACAAGGAAACGTCCTTAAATGAACTTGAAAGCTAGGAACCTAGGAACTCTCTATTTTAGACGTTAATAGTAAATTTGCAACCCATTAATCTTCATAGGGATCCATTATCAAAGACCCTAAGCAATTCAGCAGCAGTGGCTTTTATGATCCAAATCTCAATTCTGTACAACAGCATTGACCAGACCATTGCTTCAGAAAACCAGATTTTGTTAAGAAAAAGAATAAGATGTCTACGTCTCAAGGCATTGCTCAATTGGACTAAAAGTGCTGCTGCTAATGCTATTCTAAATCGAAGATCATATTTGCATCTGTCATTTATGTTGATCAAAAAAGTCCAATATACTCAAAGTTCTCTACTCTATGGACTTCTGCTAAATCAAGGAAAATTCCCTAATTCTAGTTGAACTCGAGATGTTCGTCAAGTATTTAGTTTTGGCTGTGTTAGTCTCGGGACTAAGAGGTGCAGCATGGTTTGTGATTTCCGTGAGTATCTTTTGTGCATTTGTGACTGAGTCAGTGAACAGGGCTGCATCTTCTGCATTAGAGGTCTATGATAGAGCAGGGCTACATCATCGTCATAATTGAGGTCCATGATACAGGCATCTAGAGAAACATCAACACCTTGGTAGGTCACCACTGCATGCTCCATTATTCAATCAAGACCAAGTTTCAAAAGTATTGGTGATAACACGTATCCATATTTGTCTCTTTAGTTGATAAGGAAAGCCTCAGAGACCTTATGTTACTGACAAAGACAATAAACAGCACTACTGTGGTTTGTTGATGTTTAAGTTTATGCTCCAGTACATAGTAAAGTATGAATAATTGATCAGTACAAGCAATTTCAGGGCAAAACCCTGTGACCATAGGAATCTTGTCACAGTTGGGCAGCAATAGGTTGACTCAGTGTCCTTTGTCAAACTGATTTATGATTACTTTACATAATTCCAAGAGATTTGTGTCAGGCCAGAATCCATGCTGCCTAGGCAAAAAGATCTTTTTCATAATTATGTGTTGGAAGATTGAATCACTGATTATGCATCACATATCTTAATGAAAGCTATAGTTCAGCTAATCACTGCTCCTTCACTATTTCTAAGACTTAAATTATTGAATAGGAGACCGGTTTATACTACCTTAAAGCAGGCAAAGTAAAATCATTCCTGAATTTCTGCTTGCATCTAATTTCATTTGACTCTGGGGTTTCAATTGAGATTTAATTATTTGTACCAGATTAATATATGACAATATATGGCAAACTTGTACCCCTTACCAAATTTCCATTTGACGAAGTGATCTATGAGAAGTTGCCAAAAAGTGTCCACCAACTTACAATTCTAGAGGATGATGGACAAAGGTAATTTGGACATTGGTTTCCATTATACCCTGTGCTGTTAAAATTAGAACTAGAAGAGTAGATAACTGAGTATTTGATTTGTTTTGTGCAATTTAAAATTTTTGAACATGAATAAAAACTAGAAATGCACAAACAACCTAGGCAATATTCAGCTGCAGACCTAGTAGGGCCTTTTAATGAACTACTTGATGTCAAATTGGGACAAGTTCATCTGAAAAAAACAAGCTGTTTCGCTTATCACACAGAGCATCCATTTAGGGATGGAGGCTCAATGTACATTTCGATTTTGTCTCTGTCAATTTTATAAATCTGATCCATCCTCATGAATGGCCCAGGTTCCAAACAAAGCATCTTGCTTTGGTCTTCTTCCTGTGAAATGATCTCAGCAGCCAAATAGGTGAGAATTTTCCTCAAAGACAAGGACTTAGTCACCCGTTTTCTGTCTCCATATTTGATGTGTCCCATAATCCTTGCATGAATGCTTTTGTCACCCAAGTCATTTAAATGGAACTCCTCTTCCATATCACTCTGACTACCATCAATGTTCTCAAAATTCGAGATATGTTTTACCTTTTTACTTTTCATCGTTACCTTTTCTGTTCATTTCATCAATTGACTTTTTATTGGTTCGTCTTGGGCTACAATACTTTTGGTCCTTTTTGAAATATGCAGTGTTTTTTTTCTGGCATTGGCTTTAAGGTGGAGGGAATTCTTTTTGAGAGGCAGTTGGACACATGGACATTTCTCATGGTCATACAGATCTTTGTTTTCAGGAAGAACAAAACTTTGAGAAGCTAGTTCTGCACAAAAAGAGGCTTAGGAGCTCAGAAATTCATCATTCATAAAAAAAAAGTCACAGCTAACAGGATAGAGTCAGTTAACCCTAAAACCTAACTGATCATTTTCTGGTGTGAAAGCCAGTGGAAAAGTACTGCAAAGAAGCTCTTCAATTTATCAATTTCGATGAGCTGACCAGGATGGTTAAGCATCCCCACATCAGCAGTTATAATTTTGTAAGCTTTTAGGTTCCAATACTAGGGTTTTTTCCAGGGGCTGAAACTTTTGACTTGTATATAATAAGATGTAAGGATTAAATTCTCATTCAATTTATCATATTTGAATGACTCCAGACTAGTATGGTTCACATGGTTTTCCAAGTTCAATAGGAAATTTGAGGCAAGACAGCATTGTGCATACTTTTGAAAGTATTTTAGAAACTAGAAACTCAGGACTGCAAAGTTTTCAGAAGTCATCAATCCACTTATATAAGCAGCACCTTTTGTACCAGTAAGGGCGCCAGAAACCATTAACGTTTTGAAATTAACACAAACAAAAAAAAAAAAAATAAAATAAAGGGAAAAAATTGCAATTCCTTTATCCTATTCTGAGTTTTTGTCCATCTTGGGTGATGTCAGTTGACTGGCTGCTCAACACCTTATGCAGCTGACATTTTCTTAGGTCTCACCACAGTCGTAAGGTTGGTCTTGTCTATGTTCCATATAGCATGAGCTTCAACACTATTAATTCCCAACACAGCTGAGCAGTTGCCAAAACACTCAAAGACTGTCATTTGGTTGAATGCTGTTGCCAAAGCAATACTTGTAGGCTGAGTAGCAAAGACATACACCCCAAGGTTTCTATTCATAAATGAAGTAAACTAATCCCTTTTGTTAGTTTCCCAGCTATCTGCAATCTGTTCAATTTTGCATACTGATAGGCCAGAATATAGCATTGTTTTAGGCTAAATCAATACTGCAATTTGCCATTTTTTTGGGGGGGGGGATAATTGATCATATTATTTTTTTGATAAAATACAATATTTCTTAATACGTTAACTGGCTTAACGTATTAATTGAATGAGAATTTAATCCTTACATTCTTATTATATACAAGTCAAAAGTTTCAGCCCCTGGAAAAAACCTAGTATTGGAACGCTAAAAGCTTACAAAATTAGAACTGCTGATGTGGGGATGCTTAACCATCCTGGTCAGCTCATCGAAATTGATAAATTGAAGAGCTTCTTTGCAGTACTTTTCCACTGGCTTTCACACCAGAAAATGATCAGTTAGGTTTTAGGGTTAATTGACTCTATCCTGTTAGCTGTGACTTTTTTTATGAATGATGAATTTCTGAGCTCCTATGCCTCTTTTTGTGTAGAACTAGCTTCTCAAAGTTTTGTTCTTCCTGAAAACAAAGATCTGTATGACCATGAGAAATGTCCATGTGTCCAACTGCCTCTCAAAAAGAATTCCCTCCACCTTAAAGCCAATGCCAGAAAAAAAAAACACTGCATATTTCAAAAGGACCAAAAGTATTGTAGCCCAAGACGAACCAATAAAAAGTCAATTGATGAAATGAACAGAAAAGGTAACGATGAAAAGTAAAAAGGTAAAACATATCTCGAATTTTGAGAACATTGATGGTAGTCAGAGTGATATGGAAGAGGAGTTCCATTTAAATGACTTGGGTGACAAAAAGCATTCATGCAAGGATTATGGGACACATCAAATATGGAGACAGAAAACGGGTGACTAAGTCCTTGTCTTTGAGGGAAAATTCTCACCTATTTGGCTGCTGAGATCATTTCACAGGAAGAAGACCAAAGCAAGATGCTTTGTTTGGAACCTGGGCCATTCATGAGGATGGATCAGATTTATACAATTGACAGAGACAAGATCGAAATGTACATTGAGCCTCCATCCCTAAATGGATGCTCTGTGTGATAAGCGAAACAGCTTGTTTTTTCAGATGAACTTGTCCCAATTCGACATCAAGTAGTTCATTAAAAGGCCCTACTAGGTCTGCAGCTGAATATTGCCTAGGTTGTTTGTGCATTTCTAGTTTTTATTCATGTTCAAAAATTTTAAATTGCACAAAACAAATCAAATACTCAGTTATCTACTCTTCTAGTTCTAATTTTAACAGCACAGGGTATAATGGAAACCAATGTCCAAATTACCTTTGTCCATCATCCTCTAGAATTGTAAGTTGGTGGACACTTTTTGGCAACTTCTCATAGATCACTTCGTCAAATGGAAATTTGGTAAGGGGTACAAGTTTGCCATATATTGTCATATATTAATCTGGTACAAATAATTTAAATCTCAATTGAAACCCCAGAGTCAAATGAAATTAGATGCAAGCAGAAATTCAGGAATGATTTTACTTTGCCTGCTTTAAGGTAGTATAAACCGGTCTTCTATTCAATAATTTAAGTCTTAGAAATAGTGAAGGAGCAGTGATTAGCTGAACTATAGCTTTCATTAAGATATGTGATGCATAATCAGTGATTCAATCTTCCAACACATAATTATGAAAAAGATCTTTTTGCCTAAATCTCTTGGAATTATGTAAAGTAATCATAAATCAGTTTGACAAAGGACACTGAGTCAACCTATTGCTGCCCAACTGTGACAAGATTCCTATGGTCACAGGGTTTTGCCCTGAAATTGCTTTGTACTGATCAATTATTCATACTTTACTATGTACTGGAGCATAAACTTAAGCATCAACAAACCACAGTAGTGCTGTTTATTGTCTTTGTCAGTAACATAAGGTCTCTGAGGCTTTCCTTATCAACTAAAGAGACAAATATGGATACGTGTTATCACCAATACTTTTGAAACTTGGTCTTGATTGAATAATGGAGCATGCAGTGGTGACCTACCAAGGTGTTGATGTTTCTCTAGATGCCTGTATCATGGACCTCAATTATGACGATGATGTAGCCCTGCTCTATCATAGACCTCTAATGCAGAAGATGCAGCCCTGTTCACTGACTCAGTCACAAATGCACAAAAGATACTCACGGAAATCACAAACCATGCTGCACCTCTTAGTCCCGAGACTAACACAGCCAAAACTAAATACTTGACGAACATCTCGAGTTCAACTAGAATTAGGGAATTTTCCTTGATTTAGCAGAAGTCCATAGAGTAGAGAACTTTGAGTATATTGGACTTTTTTTGATCAATATAAATGACAGATGCAAATATGATCTTCGATTTAGAATAGCATTAGCAGCAGCACTTTTAGTCCAATTGAGCAATGCCTTGAGACATAGACATCTTATTCTTTTTCTTAACAAAATCTGGTTTTCTGAAGCAATGGTCTGGTCAATGCTGTTGTACAGAATTGAGATTTGGATCATAAAAGCCACTGCTGCTGAAGTGCTTAGGGTCTTTGATAATGGATCCCTATGAAGATTAATGGGTTGCAAATTTACTATTAACGTCTAAAATAGAGAGACCAGAAAGTAAGGCTTCCAAGAATACCATGTAGTGGACATAGCAAAGAAGTGTTGGCTTACTTGGTTTTGGCTCATCTACGAAAGACCCACAGAAAATCTAGCAAGAAAAACATTAAAATACCAAGGGCATTAAAATAAGATATTTTTGCCCTCTGGACCCAATGTAGGTTTATTTATAAGTGGAAGCCGTGATTTTCTAGGATTTCTTTCTTTTGGGTCGTTTGAAAATTATAGATTTTGTAGGGTCTTATTGAACTTTCGTCAGTATTGCCATGTTAAACTGTGAAAATAAGTAAGCTTGACTAATTTGTTCATAGGTGCCGGCAGGGGGGCATGACCCCCCTGGAAATGTGGGACTACAAAGTAGTTATAAGGAAACCAAAAGAAAAAAGGCAGAAAATGGAAAAAAAATGTGTTGCCCCATCGTTGACTGCCTGCCGATAGATTTTGACCCTATAACGAAAGTGTAAGAGTCTAACTATTGATAACACTAAATCAAAGAATCAGCTATTTATGGCGATCCTAAATATTTATTTGTTTGTTAGTAATTAGTGCAGTTATTAGCACACAGGAAAGTTCGTCTAATTAAAGAAAACAAGGAAAACAACTTAATAAGGGGCAATTTCGGTAAAAAAAATTGCTGTCAACTTTTGCTTGCATTGCCAGGGTACCCATGAGCTGATATATGAAGCCACTATAGTTAATAATGTTTTCCCTGAACAAAATGCTGGGAATTTTTGTATTTTCTCCCTGAACGGATACGTTATTGTGTCTTATTATCATTTATCTACTTTTCCAGGAGTGATTGTATTTATCTAGTTGTCGCTTTAAAAAAGATTTAATTTTTTACAGTTATGAAGTATAGAGGTGTCAAATATCTTGTTTTTTGGTATTCAAAATTAAATTAAAAATATTGAATTAAAAAATTTTATTCGATTTTCTTGATCTTAGTTTTAATATTTTACTTTGAAAAAACTACTTTGATTATGCGTTACTTTTTATAAACAATTGAGTCTAAAGGCATTAAATATTTTGGTGTTTCATAACCAAGTTTAAAACTGTCGATACTGTTAAAAAATATCCATCCAACGCTTCGGCCATTGCTCAATAGAACTGAATGCTGGGAGTTTATATCTTAGTTTTTTGTTAGTAGGCTATTGTTTTGAGTAATTTTTTTAATTAATTACTTTTTCTATTTTGTATACTTTTACTTTAATTGACATATTTTTTTCATTGCCTTTAGAAAAATGGTTGTAAGCTTCAATAAATAAAAAAATTGTTTTTTCGACTGAAAGTAAGGAGCAACATTAAAACCTTAAATGGACAGAAGTTATTACGTATATGAGGGGTGTTGCTTCCTCCTCAATACCTCGCTCTTCACGTTACAGTTTTTCTGCACTTTAAAAAAAAGTTACTTATTGTTCTAATTAAACTACCCTTGTGTTTCAGGAGTTGTTTTTAAAGAATTAGCACAAAACTTAAAACTTTAGCGTAAAGTACGAGGGGATAAGGAGGGGGCAACCCCCTCATATAAGTAACAATTTCCGTTCGTTTTAAGTTTTAATGTTGCTCCTTACTTTCAGCTTAAAAAACTTTTTTTGTATTTAATTTCTGACCTTTTTTTAATAACGCCAGGATACCTGGCTCCACCTCCACGGAAAAATCCCCCTCCTTACAGAAATATCCTCCGGGCAATTGAATCCGGGTGAGAATTCACCCCGGACAATTACCCTTAATATCTCCACGTCTAAAATTGAATCAGTAAAGAAAAAGCAAGACATATAAGAAAATTCTTATAGGAATTCTGGCAAATTCACCAAGTGTAAAATTTCCTCTGAAAAGTTCACCCCCTGAAAATTTCCCTCTCCATGGAAAATTCTCTCCGTGTGAAATCCTCCCAGCAGAAAATTCTCCCCCCCCCACCCGAAAAATGTATGCATATTCCCAATAACAAATAAAACAATGCGTAAATTTTATAACTTAAAAACCTTTCTCCAGGGGCTGTAGGGGGTCATTTTATCTCTAAAGATACAGTTATTGGGCCTTTCAACTATGCTGAAGAAAAAAGCTATCTCAAAATTTTGATCGGACGATTTTGGGAAAAAGATGGAGTGGAAGGGGGCCTAGTTGCCCTCCAATTATTTTGGTCACTTAAAAAGGGCACTAGAATCTTTCATTTCCAATAGAATGCTCTCTCGACGGTCTAGGCCCACTGGGGCGACACGATCATCACTGGAAAAAAAAAAATAAATAAACACGTATCCGTTATCTTTCTTCTGGCAAAAATTACAAAATTCCACCTTTTTGTAGATAGGAGCTTGAAACCTCTACAGTAGGGTTCTTTGATATGCTGAATATGATGGTGTAATTTTCATTAAAATTATATGACTTCGAGGGGGTCTTCTCCCCTTTTTTAGAAAATCAGACAAATTTTCTCAGGCTCGTAGCTTTTGATGGGTAAAACTAAACTTAATGAAGTTTATATATTTGGAATCAGCATATTAAGCCAATTCTTTTGATATATCAATTGGTATCAAAATTCAGTTTTTTTAGAGTTTAGGTTGCTATTGAGCCGGGTCACTCCGTACTTACAGTTCAGTACCACGAACTGTTTCATTACCTATCAAAATCCAAACAGAGACATTGAAATATTGATCATTTTATCTGCGTTACCAAAAGTACTGCATTCATAAACCAAAACTTTACTCTGTATTTAAGGGGGACTGCGCCCTTCTCAACACCTTGCTCATTCAACAAAAGTATTTTTAGTGCTTTCAAAAATTTTATCTTTCTAATTGCAAATTTTTTGAAAAAATTTGGAAAAAAAGCCAAAACTTCAGAGTAAAGAGTAAAGAGCTAAGGAGGAGAAAGCCTCCTTCATATAAAGAATAATCTGGTCAATAGGTTTCCAATCTGTTCCTTGTTTTCAGTTGAAAAGCTCTTTTTTTGTTTTGGAATGTAACATTTTAGCTGTATAGAGAAAACAATTTAATTAATTCCTACTCCTCCTACCTCTTTCAACATTTATCCGAAGCCTCGTGAACAGTAAGCAGTTTGTCCATTAAAATGTACTTTCTTAGGAAACTACCCCCACCCCCACCTAAACAGTGACTCATCCCCCCTCATTATAGCTGATACGCAATTACAGATCGCCAAACATAGCTTAATTTCATTAGAAATAAAGCGAATCAACTTAGTTGAATCCAGTGCTGCCACCGTTTGGCAGTACTCCTTGTATAACTGGAAAGCCTAAAATATAGTTATTCATACTTTTAAATCAATTAGCTTTTCAGAATTTTATATTGATTGAAAACTCATCCTCTTCGGGGTAAAGTCGTAGTTTTATGCCCTAAAATAGCAAGAAAAAAAAAGATTTTTCCCTGGTTCAATCTGTATGGTCACTTAAAAAAGATCTTTAAATTTACGTTTGAATGAGCTCCCTCCCAATTATCTTGGACCTTCAGTTTGATACAATCACCCTTGGGAAACAACAGAACAAATAAACATGCATCGACGATGTTTCTTCTGAAAAAAAGCGAAATTCCACATTTGGAAGATTGGAGCTTGAAACCTCTACGGTAAGGTTCTCTGATATGATGTATCTACTAAAGAGATTTTTAATAAGATCGCTTGATTTTTTTTTGGGGGGGGGTGTATTTTGTTTCATTTTTCATGCAATTTAATAGCTCATTTTATTTGAGAGTTTTTTCCTAAAAGTATTTAAAATTAAACTTATTCCTACAAAAAAATTCATGACATATGTTCCCTGTCACCCAACCACCACTGATATTTTGGCGTTTGCCCCCCCCCCCCACCCCTCCCCCCCGCTGGAAAAATGTTCTGCCGGTGCCCTTGAATTAATCTGATATGATGATGATGTTCATCCATAAAAATTGAAACATTTACAGTTCGTTGATTACCAAAGACAACTACACCTTTAAAGGAAAGCTACTACTTCTTATGTTGTTTGGTCCCAAAAATACCTTCTAGCTTTGAGAAAATATACAAATTTGGTTGAGATTTTTTACTGGAAACCATGGAATACTGCAGTATAGGCCTTGCCAAGGCCTTTAGCTCAAGAGAAACAGACTACATGGAAAGCTTGGAAAAACATTTTTGTTTGCAAAAATATGACATATTCCTCTCTTCAGTAAGAATATTAAACCCTTACAATTAAAAATGAGGTAAGGAGGCTTTAGAGGCTTCAAAAGTCACAGCTTTGACTATAAGCTAGATCTACTGGGAGGTTTAATCCCCTAGGCGTGGACACACTCCCGAGCCAGACCATTTACTCCGTGCCAAAAATTTGAAATAGTATTGCTTTTAAAATAATTGTAGGTATGGCGGTATTTAAAGTTGTAATGTGGACCTCCAAGCTGGAGTTTCAGAAAGAAAGTGACATTTTGTGGTGTATTGATAGTTTTCGAATTTACCTTCTTACTTTTCCTGCACTTTTCTTTTAAGAAAGATTTCCCTAGTTTCTACAAAACACACAAAAAAATGTATATTGTCAGTTCAGAAACAAAGGCTTTTTTCAAAAATACCCGGAAACAAATTTCTAGGGAATTTGAATCTGCTTGTTTTCACTTTTCTACCCACTCGAGAAAAGAGCAAAAAAGAGGAATCATTTGAAGTTAAACATATCATTATGGCCAATAACAATGGCCATAGTTGACATTTTCATGATTTGTAGGAGAGTGAAAACAAGGTTTGCAAAGTTCTGCATGATGTATATTTATTATATAGTATATTAAAGTAATTAGTCGAGAATTACAGTATGAAGTGCCTTTGATAATTTTCAGTCAGACCTGTTGTAGAACTAACGTGAACGCATCAATCCACATTCGTGAAAATGTTAGACATTCCCACTGATTTTTGACGGGGTATTATAGCGATTTGTGTTTCTACGTGTGGCGAATTGTTTGTTGCATACAAGAATTTTTACTAAAGAAATAGTTGATCATTGCCAAATTTTTTAGGTGCCATTTTCTACATTATCCAAGTTTGCCAGCCAATGTCATATGACAATTGATGAATACAAGGCTGTTTTTGATTCAAGCTTTTACAGAAGGCCAAAATCATGATTTTCGAGTTCGATTTTAAACAGAATACCCACGAATTGGTTTTGAAAAAGGATATAGGGAACCAGGGTATAAAAATGAAGTTTGGGAGATTTCAACTGGAAAAAGTGAGTTGCATTCCACATTATTTGCACTGGAAAATGTATAAGCGATAAGTCAAAAGGGTGCTAGTATTCCATAATTCAATTAATAAAAAAAAAAGTTTTTCTAATGGAAGTGAAGAGCGAAATTGAAGCTTAAAACGAACCAAAAGTTTTTGCTTTGCAGTTTATGCAACATACATCTACAAAAATAGCTTAAATAACTTGACTCGTGATTTTTCCCTATATCTGTAGAATTCCGAGAAACTAGCGATTTACTGAAAACACAAAATCCACCCCAAAATAGGATATTCCTTTATGAGTAGCAAAGTCCTTGACTAGCCTTCAAAAACAAAAAAAAAACTTTTATATAAGGATCTCAATGGTATTTTACCGATCATGATATTGGTAACTTTTAGCTTACGCTATAAATCCATAAAAAAAAACTGAAGCAAGTTCCGTTTTTGGGAAAGCGACAGTTTTTCAGAATTTTTTAATCATCAATTTTTGGTCGTTTCTATTTCCTTAAAAGTATATAATAAACCTTACAAGAAGACCTTTTCCTAAGCGATGAAATTAAAGAAGTTAACATGAGTTTTTGTTAAAACAGGGCATAAAATATATGCTTTACTTTCTGTCTATTAAAATTTCCCACGAAGTATACTTAACTTTGTCGCATAGAAAAGAGTCCCGAGGCGTATATTATTATCGATATCTTTGAAAAGTCGTAGAAAAAAAAATCGCAAATAATCTATGAAATATCGCCCTCGAGTATGATTTTATTTTTATACAACATAGAAGGCCCACTAACTTAGTGTATAATGTTAGGAAAACTTGTGCAAAAAGCACCGATTATGTTTATATTAACGTTTAAGAATTCCTTACACAGACTTTCATCAAAATCATGTTCTCCAGTTTTTCTAACAGACGTTTAATTTTGATGTTTAGGGCTATGAGATAAGTTCTTCACTGGACGTATACACATGGGGGGGGGGGGGCTTTGTGAAAAAAGACAAAATACGGGCATAATTCATCGAAACAACAAAAGAAAAAAAAATATTTCATTCCCCGAACGTAAGGCATCTATCCCTCATTTAAAGTATGGCTTTCATGCCAACTTTCTTCTATCTTTTTAAAAAAAAAGTAGAGCCGTATGAATGACACTCTCTGGAATGAGCTCAAGTATCAATTACTGAATATCTCTGGAAGTCCCATTCGAAAACTACGAACGAAAAATAGGTTTGTCCGGGAATCGATTTGTTTACTCTAGATACCAACAAATGGATTTTTTGACTAAGTAATGTTTTCATTCATTTTATCTGAGAAACTTTTTGTTTTCAGACTCACCCATTGATGTTAGCGAAGAAAATGCTACAACCGCCACAAGCTTGGGGGTTGTATAAATGACAAGATACAACTTGGAATAGCTCATCAGAGGGATTTTTTTTGGGAGGGGGATAAGAGCCAGCTCATCAGAGGCATCTTTTTTTGTGAGGAGGATAAGAGCCACGGATTCTCTTGGGGAAGGGGAGATTGAAACTAATAAAAAGCCCATTTTCAAGTATTGTTTCGCTTTTTTGGAGCATTCTGACGAAGATTTATTTTAAGGGAATGTGGCTTGGTGCCCCGATCCAAAGGGCATCATAGAACGCAAAAAAATATTTGTTGGCAAAAATTTCTGTAATATTTTCCTTCTAAAGTTCTTTTCATGGGTTTTATTTTCTTTGGTCTTTTGGAATTAAAAGCTAAAAAAATGAATAAATAAGGAATCAGCTCTCCTTGGTCATTATTGTTTTTATCTATCATTGTGCATAAGCAATTTCTAATTCATTGCATTCATAATTGTAGTTCCATTGTATTGCATAAGTTGCGCCAGTAAAATAAACTCAGAGTTAAACCAAAGATAAAGAAACATGCTTATTATGCTTTTTTGTTTTATTTTGATTTTTATATTGAATTTTGTTCTTTTTAGCAATTATCTTGTGCTGTCATTCAGGATTTCTTGTTAGATACACTAGCTCATAATCAAGCTGAAAGCAAGAAACATATATGTGAGCTAAAGAAGCTGAGAAGCGGCTCAATTAGGTAGTGTTTTTTTTTATGATACGTTGTCGCAGCTAAGATCCTGTTTTGTTTGGATTATTTTCGAATGACTCCGCCCCTCCCCCCCCCCCCCCAAAAAAAAAAACAACAAACAAACGCTATGGGAGAACATAGTATTAAATAGAATAGTGAAAATATTAGCCGAATAAATAAATTATAATAGCTATATAATATATAATTGCTTAAGACGCATGCTCACAACTTTTCCATGCCAATTGTTGACATTTTTATTATTGTCATTTTTGCTATTAAAAAGTATAATTTCAAATTGTGATTCTAAAGTCAATATTTCTTTTTTTCTCTCTTAAATTTTTTTCTTGCAACATATTTACAACAAAAATGCCTTCGAAAGAATAAGAGAATAAACATTTCGTCACCCGTTAGAATCTTTCTTGCGATAACAGGGTTAAAAACGTCCCCAAATGATTCTTCCAGACGCCGGCACCACTCTGCCAAACTATGGGGCTATGGAAGAACACATTATTAAATTTAAATTATTAAGTCAATATCAGCTAAATAAATAAATTATAATAGCTATATATAATATATAATTGCTTAAGATGCATGTTCACAACTTTTCCATGCCAACTGTTGGCATTTTTTTTATTGTCATTTTTGCTATTAAAAAGTATAACTGCTAATTGTGACTTTAAAGTCAGTATTTCCGCTTTTTTTCTCTCTTAATTTGTTGGTAGCCTTACGATTTTGAATAAGCCTTTTTGCACTTAATAAGCCCAAAGCCTCGGTTCGCTTTAGGAATCTGTGCTCGTGTGTGGCTATGTGACCCTTTTTTTTACCATAGGACCCCCCCCCCTAAAAAAATGAAAACGAATCCCAGGCTGTAACTGTATCCATTTCTAAAAGTTTAAATATACTCTATACTACTACTAATAACAACTCACCACAACATCATACCGCCTGAAGCCAACACAGCTGCGCACACTCATCCTCCATTCCAATCTATTCAAAAACTCCTTCTTTACACCCTCCCAGGGAGTTTCCATTTCCTTTAAATCTTTCTTTGTGACATCCTTCCACTCCAGACGAGGATAAACTGCTTTCCGTTTAGCCCTAGACGGTTAGCCGAAAAGACAATCTTCGGCAATCTGTCATCCTTCATCCGCAGAACGTGCCCTAGCCATGTCAACCTTTCTTTTATTATAGCCCTTGAAAACACGATTAAACCACATTTTTTTCGTACAGTCTACTGTTTGAAATACAGTCAGTCAGCGGGTACCCAGAACAATCCGTAGGCAATTTCTCTGGAAAACATCTAGCAAATCTTCATCCGCTTTTTCGGAGCGCCCATGCTTCAGAGCCATATTTGACCACTGTCATCACTGTAGCTTCCAATATTCTAATCTTAGTTTGAAGACTTATCTTACTATTCTTCCAAACTTTTTTTTGAACTGTGCTTAATCTAAAGTTACGTCATAAATATCACAACATATTCAATAGGATTGCTCTTGGAAAAAAAAAAATGCCCACAGTTGTGTCCAATTTAGGTCATATTTTGAAAAAAAAATCAGTAGGTCAATTTCCAAAATTGACCTACTGCTTAATTTTTGCTTTTGAGATGTCATATCCTCTTTTAATTTTCTATACAAATCATCTATCCACGAAAAATGTGTATAGTACAGTTCTAAAGGCTTACCTCTACGTGTTTTTTTTTTTTATTTTGAGTCCTTAAAAAAAAGAACAAAAATGATAAGCACATAACACAATTACCTTTCCAGTTCCAGTTCCAAAATTTGTATACAGGGTATATGAACTGCCAAATTAATCCTTTCAGCCCTTTGACTCCCCAAAAAGTATCTTCAAGTATTCAGAAATCCTTCATCTCATCTGTAACCAAGCCCTAGAAATAAGGAAGTCTTCTTATCAGTTAATACCAGCAATCCAATTAAAATTCTTAATTATATTGATGGGTTGTGGGGAGGAAAAAATTGAGAATAGTACCACCAGAATTGACGTAAAAACCCTTAGATTTTTTAAAACAATATAAAGACCTTATCATCACCAACGCTGATAAAGGAAACACAATCGTCATAATGCATAGCAGTGATTATGAACAAAAAATGAATGCAACTATCTCTGATGAGATTACTTACAAAAAACTGGGTTTTGACCCCACAGTACAATACACGAAAGAAACACGACATGAATTAGAAGTACTAAAAAACAATTTACAAATAACCCCTCAATTTTATAATAAATTTTTCCTCAGAGGTTGTTCAGCACCGAAAATTTATGGTTTGCCTAAAATCCACAAGAACAATGCTCTTCGCCCTATTGTATCAACTATTCATTCACCGGTTTTTAAATTAGGAAAATGGTTGTCAATTGCGCTTCGTCCACTTTGGGGACTCAAAGATCTTATTTGAGAAATTCAGTTGATGTTGTAAACAAATTGAGAAATCATCGCATAGACAACAATATGATTCTCTGTAGTTTTGATGTTGTGTCCATGTACACAAATTGTTATGTTAAAAAATGTGAACTCATAATAAAAAATTAAATACAAAAATATTTTGAATTGATAGAAGATGTAACGATGGCAACTCTGGACGTCGAAATCATTATGAAATTGGTCTCGTTGGTAAACAAGTATTCCTTTTATTACGGTTTTAGAGGAGAATTTTATCAACAAGTCTTTGGTTTAGCCATGGGCGCTCCTTTAAGTCCAATCCTGGCTAATTTATTTTTGGATCGATAGAAATGTCCGCTATTCAGTGTTTTCGTCTGTCATCTTGTTTCTGGGGTAGGTTTGTGGACGATGTTTTATGCTTTTGGGAGCATGGATTGGATTCCTTAAATTTGTTTCTTGACCATTTGAACAGGTTTGACAAAAATATTAAATTTACTCTAGAGTTAGAAAAACAAGATAGGCTACCCTTTTTAGATATTTTATTAATAAATAGTGATAATGGTTTACTTTTTTCAATTTATAGAAAACCAACTCATAATGGCAGGTATCTAAATTTTCGTTCATCTCACCCAATTTCAGTAAAAAAAAAAGGAACAGTCATATCATTAGTTGATAGAGTTTTTAAAATTTGGTCCCCGGAGTATATTGATAGCGAACTATTGTATTTGAGAGATATTTTATTTTGTAACGGATATCCTGTAAAATTTGTTAATGAAATAATACAGAAAAGGCAGATTAAGCATGAAAAAAGGTAATAAAAACGAAGGTTCTCAACTTTTGGACCCCATAATTTCCAATAGATGCATTTCATTACCTTACATACCAATTCTCGGGGAGAAAATCAAACGAACTTTACTCAAACATAATATTTCAACTTGTTTTAAATCAATCTGACCACTGAGTAACTTTCTAAATTCTAGAAAAGATATAACACGGAATGTTTTGTCAAGTGGAGTTTATAGCATCCCTTGCTCTTGCGGGAAATTTTTACATCGGTCGAACACACCAGCAATTTATAGAAAGATTTATTGAGCACCGGAATTCAGTAGATAATGCTCTAAAATTTACAAAACCTCCAGACAGTTTCACTTCAGCCTTAGCAGAAGATATATTTTTTAATTTGGACCATTCTGTGCAGTTCGAAGAAGCAACAGCCATTTCCAATGATAAAGGTTTCACGCAATGGGCTCTTGAAGCATTAGAAATTAAAAAACATATTTTTGCAGGTTTATCAATTAATAGAGATACTGGGAATATAACTATTGATCCTATTTATGATACTGTTTTAAAAAAGAAACCCATATTTAAAAATAAAAATAAAGTATTGCAAAATGTCCCAGGGGTTAGTTCAAGTAATAAACCTAAGCGAATAGCAGCATCAAAAGCTTTGCATAAAATCATGTCGCAATAACTTATTCCTTGTTCATTTGTTATTTTAAAAGGTTTAATCCAGTTACTTTTGTGAGGTGGTTTCACGAGGGAAGCTCCAAATTGTAAATTTTAAGCAATTGTAAATTATATTTTTAGGTGAGTCTATTTTAGTTTTATGAACATTTTTTAGTTTCAGCTATATTTTTTGTCTACGCTGAAGACGCCTTGTTTGATACGGCGAAATCTTCGTTTTTTTTTCCTTTTTTATTTACTGGCCATAGACCCGTTTGTCGTATTTATATTTTTTATGCCTTGAAGAAGAAGCTGCACCCCCCCCCCCCCACCCCACCCCACAAACAGACAAAAAAGCTGAGATCGGGGAAATACAATCAGTTAAGGCCCAAATCAGTCACCTTGTTTTTTTTTCTTTAACCATGTAATCGAAATTTTTGAAGTTAGTTTGTAGTTGCTTTGACTGAAGGTTCAGTTTAAGTGATCAAAGCAATGTAAAAAGTTAGAAACGCCGGGTCAGATTCCTAGGATAAACATTTCTGATTCTCCAGAAAGTCTTGGTGACAAATTGTCGTAAGTGATTGTAAAAAAGAACCAAAGGGCTTTCCTACACTTTTCTCTTAACCGTGTTAGCAGCAGAAAGGACGGACAAAAATGTCATATCCAATTTTCAACTGACCTTTTTAACTAGTAAATTTCACTGAGCACGACCCAAATTTGACCTACAAATCTCCCAAAGTAGTAGCTTTAAACTGGCGTTCAATTCATTTTTGTATCTACCTTACATTCAGCTCCGCAAAATATCGATTTTTTAATTGTATTTTCCTCGAAATTTGAAAAAGTGAATATACAACCTTTTTGCTGTCAAGCAGCGATTTGTTGAAGACCTAAATTATTAGGCAGTTGAGAAATTATAATAATGAGCAGTAAGTCTCATTGAATTGTCAGACGCTGAAAAGTAAGTATCGAAAGTTCGAGAAGTAAGTATCATAATCGTGGCCACTGAGATTTTTATTTTTAGAAAAAAACGATGATGATTACTTTAATAAACACGACTATATTTGATGAGTATTTTTAGGTAAAATAACTTAAAAAACAGAAAATAATAATCGTAACTATGCAATGACTACTGTCGTGGCGCAGTGGGTTTGACCTTAGCTTGGCAATACAGGACCCAGAGATCGAACGTTGCTGGCAACACACTGCAAGGCCGATGCAGGGACCTTAGTAGTCAAGATGCGTCGTTAATCTGATCACTTTACTAACTATGCAATGAGACTGGAACTAAAAGGAGGTTGGAGACTAAAATAATAAAGAGGAATGAAAAACTTCAATTTTGTAAAAACAACAACATAATAGTGTGAAAGATAATATCGTAGCTTATTTAAGATATACTTGAAATAAAAAAAAAAAATAGTTGCAAGTGCCAAAGGTGATTATAGAGGAAATAATGTAGTGAAAATAAAGAGTTAATCTTGTTAAAACTATAAGATATTTGAAACTTGTGTTTATAATTAAGAAGAAAGCAGAAGGGGTCAGCGATACTCCAGACTAAAAGGGGGATGGACAAGAAAAAATTAACCATTTATTCGATGCATTAAAGAAATTCATTCACAGTGAATATTTCAATTGGTGAAAGCGAATCTGGTTTTGGAGTATTTAAATTTGTTGGTAATGATATGATAAATAAGAAAAATGGTTACAGATTTCAGTTTAGACTAAGAGCTATTCATCATTCTCGAAGGAGAGTGATACGGATCTGTCTGATATATCATCGTAACAGTTTTTAGAAGAGATATTCATGTTTGAGTTGCAATATTTATATTCGTCTTTTGTGTACTGACAAGATGCGTTGAACATATACTGTATAAAAAATACTGTCTCAGTGTTTGAAAATAGGAGGATTGTATTTTAGATGTGCAAGATCACCTACGAAGGAAGTCATGGAATCTATAAATAACCTACAGACTTTTTTTGAAAATAAAAAAGCCTGTTTAAAACGCTAAGAACAATTATCACAATTTCCTGATTAAGAAACGCTCCCACATCCTGCTATCACTTTATATTTCTTTAATGGTACCCTTCATTCCTGCTTTGAGTTGTAAGTACGCTTGGCGGGGGAGCCCTTGCAACCATCCAAATCCATATATGTGACTTCTTCTCTGTAATTCGTATGTTGTCGGTATA
The DNA here is from genome assembly GCA_027921565.1 of Artemia sinica. Taxonomy (NCBI): domain Eukaryota; kingdom Metazoa; phylum Arthropoda; class Branchiopoda; order Anostraca; family Artemiidae; genus Artemia; species Artemia sinica. Next base: position 32,755,958 of record CM051262.1, read on the forward strand.
ATCATTCTATCTCTGAGGTTTTTTCGAATTCCCCCTTGACATATGATCCAACCATAAATAATCTATTCTTTATGTGCCTGACTTCCATAGCTCATACAAAGAATCTCTAATAGCATTGAATAATTATATAAAGTAAATGGTTGTTTAAACAAAGATGAAGAACAATTTTAAATCTGAAAAAGAACAGGTTAACTTGATATCAAAGGCATGATATCTCCTCTACCCTATCATCACTATTTACACTGAACTTTAATTTTCTGTTTATAAAAAAAAGAACATATCTTTTCAATAGTGTGCTTTTTTATCTCAATACCTCGAGATGAAAAGTGCTCAATTAATTGGACTTGCTTTAATTTACAGTGTTGTAATAGCGAAAATGATAATGTTTTCAATGAAAACATTTTAAACGGTAACACGATAGGTAAATAAAACACCAGTAGTTAGAAACTGGCTAATTTTTGCCATCGAATGCTACGCTTAACAAACTGATGTTACGCTTAACAAACCGAGAGTGGGATCAAGATAGCAGAAGCAATACCCATATCTAGGTTAAACACCAGTCTTTAGTTTTATGGGGAAAAACTTGTTTTACTGTTTACTTAGCTAGTGTTCGTTTTGATTTGTTTGTGATTAATAAATTTTAGATTGTACAATAACGCGTTTTAAAAACTGAAACGTACAACCCCTTGAAATATCCCGTGTAAAATAGTGTATTTTTGAAGGGCTATTCGATACGTTAAACCAAGCAGTATCTTGGTTAACCCCATGCGATCCAGGATCGTCGCTCTTTCGACAAAATGAGAAAACTGGCAGTTTTACTAATTAAAATAAGGGGTAGATTAAAATGGTTTTATCTCTTTTCTTTTTATTATCTATGGCCATTCGTTTGACACAAACCTCCCTGAAAAAAGAGCATCACTAAAGAGTTAATCTAAGTTGAGAGGCTCTGAAATGCCAGAACTGGATTTTTAGGTTATAAGCTTTCAATTTTTCAAAGGGGTTCTGGTCCCTCGAAAAAATATTATTTTAGGAGGATGTTCAGCACATCCCCTCCCTTCTGTGTATCTACAAATGAATGTAATTGGGACAAATTAAATTTGATAAATCAATCAAAGTAATTTCGACCAACACCTAATACGACGGACACACCCCTGGTGGTTCACAAAACCAGAGGGCGTATCTTGTTTTTCGTAAAAGTTATCTATTGTCTTTACGGTTGCCCTCTAGGGTGAACTGATCTTTATCAACTGATAACATATGTAGACGCTTATTTGTGTTGTAGCAGGTGAACGCGGCCAATATTATTTTGAAGTGTTTACATTATTCTTCTTTTAGAAAATGAGCGTCTTGTCAAACTGCTTGAGGAAACATTGAATATTAAAGAAAAGATGGAATCAGAATTGTATGCAAAATTCATTGCTATTCTCAATGAGAAGAAAAAGAAGATCAGAGAGCTAAGCAAAGGAGTACTACCTAAGCAAGCTGGTAGGTTTATGTTTATTATTTAATTTTTCTGAATATATTTATATTCTAAAGATTTGTACGAACTGTAAAGGATTGCCAAATAAATAACCTAGCAAGTATAGTTTATAAAGAAGAAGTATAAAAGAATAAAGAAACATTAAAACTGCAGAACCACATAAAAAAAACTAAAATGTTGAATAATACCGTAGAATATCACATTTTCCACCTTAATTCATTGATCGACTATTAGACTAATATTATGCTCCATCAGGATATTCTCTTTTGTTGCCTATTATCAACGACACTTATTTCGGATATTTCAATCTAATATCGTGGATTACGAGATCCTTTATTTTGAGGAGAATAACTTGCTTAGTTTTTAAGCTAATACGTGAAAGAAGTGCCATTCTGAGACTTGATTATAGTTAATGCAATGGTGCTGGCCTATTAAAGGGCGATTAACAGTATCTCTCGTGTTTTATTCCTGAATTTTTACACTTTAGAATTGGTTATCTAGATAGTTGAGGAAGGACTTATTCAGGTTTAAATTCTGAGATATTTTCTGAGACATCCTATTTTAGGGGCCAAACCGATTCTGGGCAACCTTACATCCATTACACGCTCACAGCAATCCCAGGCCCCCCCCCCTCAGTCCCATGTTGCAATGACTCGAAGCTTTGGTCATCTAAATTTAATTGATCAATGCGTCCAACAATAGCCTTCTGGGCTATCCACATAATAGTAAGGTGCGAGTTGTGCAAATAGCCCATATCAAACCGAGGCTTCGTGGATATGTTCTAATTGAGCATTAAAGATAGTACAGTTTGATCCAATCATAGTCATACTAAGATTTTCACTGCATATGATTAAAGGGCTCAAAGTGTGCCGAACCTCTCCAACTCGTCACTTTCTGATCCTGATTCACAAAAGGATTTCTGTTTTTCTTACCTCTGCTCATTCACGGTCATTTGGGGACCCTTTGGACTAGGTCTGTACGCTCTATTTCCGACCCGTTTCATCAGCGGTGCCTACACACATTTCTGATGCCCTTTGCTCATCAGGGCAAAACCCTGATATCCACTCATTTTAATCCGCTTTGGTCAGCAGGGGGTGGGCTCTATCTACAAAACCCTTTCACCAACAATTTCTACGCTCTGTCTTTGATCCTGTTTAGTGTAATTTTCACCAGAAATAGCATGTAAGAATTTCTGAGCATTGTGATTACAAATCTGACGCTAATGTTGCTATGTAGACATCCTACATACAAATAGAATTAAGTACATGACTCAATAATGGTGGACATGCCACTAGAATCGTGCGAGGATATTCAGTCTGTACGATTGGAGAGCCCCAAGTAAGATCCTTTGGTCCCTGGCTCCTTTAGGTTAAATCAAGCCCATATTTTAGGTATATTATTTCTACCGAAATTGGTATCTAAGATTTTTTGTGCTGTGTTCCTCTGTCCGTGTGCCTTTGCCCTTCTCCCTTCCCCTCCAAATTTGAATATTCAGATATGGTGTACCTCTTTTGACTCATGACCTTCAGGAGATCTATAGAGAAATAGTCCTGAATTGTTAAATATTTATTATTTAATATCATTATGATCGTATGAAGAATCTTCTAAATCAAAACTCATTAAGAACGTAGTTCAAAAGCACTGTTTGGAGACAACAAAAGCTGGTAATTAAGAATTACTAAGGTTATTGATTTTAAATTTATGAGTATATTAGACTCTGCTGAAGGTAGACGCATGCAAGGATTTTAATCTTTATGGCTGGACGGCCCAAATCAGACCCATTTCTTCCGCCTTTACCCTTTAACACAGGTTCCCTCTCCACTCCATCCCCCGATTCGGACATGTAGGCAAGATCTACCTCTTTTGACTCCCTAAATGATCCTAATTGAATGTCCTATTTGTTGAAAGAAGAGTCTTAAATTGACAATTTGAAAAAAAGACGGCCAACGAAATCCTAAACTAATACATCCTAATGATGTAAAAATCGTTAAAATCGCAGTATGACTGTCCCAAATCAAAACATTCTTAGCACATACATCCCCAATATTGTATGATTTCTACGAAAATTCGTATAGAAGGATTTTCCAACTTATAATCTTGGGCTTCTATTGCAATGTCTGTGTCCAAAAATTAAAAATAGTAAGCGCATAGTTCAAAATTGGGGCTTGACTTCAGTTAGTATTTAAGCAGTCCGAGGTTGCTGATAATTTGCAGCTCTATGATTGGAGGGCTTCCTATTCCATGCACTTTCCAATATCCCCCCCTCCCAATCCCAAACTTCCTTCGTCAAGACCTGATGCACCTGTTTTGCCTCCTGATCGTTCCAGAACTGTTTAGGGAATAGTCCAGGTTGATAAAATGCCAGTTATTAAGAATCCCAGTGTGACTGTCCTAAATCAAGACACTCGTACTACACATATTTCATGGGGTTTGATTTCTACCAAAGTAAGTATTTAAAGGCTTTTGCGTAACAAATATGAAGCTGATATTGAAGTAGAAACATAAACACGATTAAAACGCACTAAGTTCAGATTCTATAAATAGTACTTGATTGTCATCAAAGTTAGTATTTAAGGATTTATGAGATTGTTCATGACAACTATAAGGCTGATCTTATCATGTTGAAGTACAAAATCGGAACATCTTAAGTTTCTACCAAAGTAGGTATTTCAGGTCTTTTCATCGTAAATCTGAGGCTGAAATCGCAGCAGAGATATCAAACACAATATAAAAAAAACATTAAGTATAGATTTCACAAATAGTGTTTGATTATCATCAAAGTTAGTATACAGAGATTTTTAAGATTGTTGATTACATATATTAGGCTGATTTTATAATTCTGAAGGATAAAATAAAAAAATTCGAGGTATGTATTTCTGAAACAGTTTTTTAATTGTCAGCCAATTTGGTATTTAAGGATTTCTGAGGTTATTGATTACAAGTCAAAGGCTGTTGTTGCAATGTGTGATGCTAATATTGCAATGTAATAAGTCCATAAAATCAATGTGCGGCTACTCCCCCGTAAATAATACTGCCAAGCTTCTACTGTTTTTATTAATTGGCAAATTATTAAATAGGGAGGTAAAATTTGAGTTTCTTAGAAAAGTGGTAGCGAAAAAATGAATTTGGGGAGTTTAGGGGGGTGAGAGTTGCAATGAAATTGAATGCTATGATGATTAAGTCGCTTTCAGGATAAAGAGGTGATATTAGGTACCGTAAAGCTAAGTTGACTGTCTTCACCGCTATCTAGGGAGCAGTATCAATAAGGGACGTAGATGCAATAAAAACATAACTTAAAATAGCCAATGCGTAGGGTCTTGACCGGGGAAGTAAGGCATTTCATCACAGAAGTTTGGCCTTAGTAGTTTGATTACCAAAAACTGGGCAATGCTCCGCAACCATCTTTAACCATCATTGGCTTTTATTGAACTTCGTTTGTCTTTATAGCTAATAAAGAAGCTCCAACTTCTTCCAGACAGATTGAGAAGGATGAAGATGCTGACGAATATGATGAAGAAACAGATTATGAAACGGATGAAGAAAGTGATGTTGGGAAGAAACGAAAATATGAATGAATGCTCCAACCGAGTAAAATAAGTTTCAATTGCGTTTCTTGTTTTTATGTATTTTGCAGGATCTCAATTAGTTATACATATTTGATATATTTTATAGTACAAGCTCTCGAAAAAAAAAATCAGGAAACAGCAATTTTTGTTAATATATCAAAAATTCGTATTATTGTATAAAATGAAAAAGGGTAATAAATGTTTAACTGAATAATTATGTGGTATTATCAAAGGACCGAACGAGTTGAAAAAATACAAGTTTTCGTCAAACTAATGCTTTTTCTTGCAAATAATTTAATTTTTGTTGAGAAATAAAGCTATGTGTACTGCTCTTTTCACTGTTTCCTCTCCTGTCTGAAGGGCCAGACCTAGTCTAGGTGTTTCAATACTTTCAATCAAAGACTATACTCATCAGGAGATTAGATTGAAGTTATGTTTCTGCATACTTTTGCTCTGTTGAACTTGGGAGGACTAAATTTTGTAGAAATAGGAAAATATGCAATATGTGTATTGAATTAATTAAATTGTTAGTGTGTGGTGATTGCACAAAGTGTGCAAATGAAGTGGTGTAACTCATTTCTGATTGCTCATTGTGGGTTATCTAGATGAGCTAGACTTTTGGCTATTTGATTGTGCTCTAATTGCTGGTGAATCTATCAAGTAGATTAATCTGTCGTTGTCCATGAAACAGCCATAAATTCAAGAGGGCTTGAATGAAGTAGTCTAATCTCGTGGAATGGAACAGAGGGATGGTAAAGAAAAACCTGTTCATGAAAACAATTATGTATCAAAAATATTAAGGGTGGTGTTTCCAGGTTGATAGAGAGATTAAAACACAAAATGACATGGGATATAATCTTTTTGGAGATGAAAGCCAGGTTGCTGGAATCTCGCATCAAAATTAATGTTATATATGTTTACTCCTTGTTCGAAAACCACGAGAATATGTTTTTTAGGCCAAAGGAAAATGCTGAAGAAACACACAAAGCGAATTTCTCTAGAGAACAACCGCTTCTCTTCTTCAGCGCAGCAAAATAATATAATTAAGGAAAATGCCCAAGAAAAAAAACAAACGCGGAAGTATTTTAGATAAGGAATTTTAAAAAAATCTAACCATTGACTACTAAGCAAACACGATTTAAAATTAGTTTTGACGTTGGACATTTAAATCTACTTAATTAATATAAAAAATAGGAGAGGGGTGACTAGAGATCCTTAGAAGCCAGACAGAGGATTGGAATGGAGTCCGCCAGCTCTTGGCTGTCTTGTTAGGGTGGTAAGCTAGAGTAAGATTGGATAAGCAGGTTTACAAGGGCTATAACCATGTGGTAAAGTGGAGTATCTCTACTGCCAAATAGATATAAAAAGATAATTCTCATAGTTTGCCCCCTGCTCCCCGAATTGGACTGTTTTTTCTTATTTTTTGAAACTTTCCAATTTTTAAATCAGTTCTGGCTTGGAACTAAGTTTCACGTGCTGCACCGACACCAAAAAATAGATTCCTGGTTATGCATTTCATTTATGTTTCGATTTTTTATTTTACTAGTAAATTCCAACAAATTGTGATCTTTTAAAGATTTAACCAGGTCAAAATTCTGGCAAAAAGCTTGTTTCGAAGGCTTTTTATCGCCTCCCTTTGCTCATGAAATCGTAAGCTCACAATTAGCCCGTCATGGTGTCATTTGTTTTTATTTTTTTTTTGCTTTTCTTGTTTCTATTTCAGCAAAAACATATTTGATGTTTAAAGTCTAGACGAATACCCAAGGTTCAAAAGTTGTCTAGCAATTAATTTGACGTTTCCAGATTGAGGAATTTATTTTTTTATTGAATGTAAAGTTAGACAGAAAGACAGACAACGAAATGTTTGTTTTATACGTATAGAAAATTAGAAAATATTGGTTCTATTTAATAAAATATATAACATTAATTTTCAGTACAAAACATCAAATTTCTATACTAGTATTGTTGCTTTGACTGGTACGCCGGAGGAGCTGCATAAGGCCGTGGCTCTGGATATTTAGCCTGCCCTTCGTACTTAACATCAGCTACAAATCCTACAAAATAAAATGTTTTTAGTGTTCAATAGTGCTGAGAGAGAAATCAGAGAAAATAAACATTTCTATTAATTGTTTGTCTTCAATTTTGTGTCAAACTTTGGTTCAATATGCCAAATGAACACCACAGCTGATATTTTTTTTTTTTTTATCTCGGACATAGAACCGGGACTTTTTGGCAATATTGGAATTTTAAATCGTAACTTCTGTTTCTCTTTTTTGTTTTTTTTGCTGATCATTGTGCTGAGTCCATCCTTAATGAATCTTTTTGTCAGTTTTGCGTTTTCCCAACTGTAGGTCAGCATTGATTGATATTCATTGACCTCAGAGACAAATTGTAATTGCATTGAAGTTGCTTGTAAACTCATGTATGTGATGTTAGTCTTGATGATTTTTCAAGACTTTAGTTTCTGCAAGACTTACCAAGGGAGAAGGCAAAATTCAGTTGTAGTTTTTCGTTTCAAATATATTTTACAGCTGTTAGTCAAAATACTCTGCTGCTCTGTATTCTAGAGATGAACCGAATGTTCAAATAGCATAAATGTTGTGTGTAACAGCAGGGAATTACACACGATATCACACAGTAGATGACAGACTTTGTTTCATCATTTCTCGAAGTTCATTTTCTTTTTTGACAGGGGTTGTAGATTTAGCAGGCTTGCTGGTTATGTGGGTTTACCACTATTATTATAATACTTTTTATTTGGAAATATCTGGAATTTAGTTTTATTCATAAATGACAAGAAATTTATCAGTTAGCCATTTGAACTTTTAGCCATTTAATATACTTTAAGACACATATTTGCGGTATCAGGAATTAAGTCTGTTTTTGAACAAACTAAAAAAACATTTGTTAATAGCCTTTATCACTTTACTTTCATGGTGTGAATAAGGTCAGGCAATAGTGATTAGAGTCTTTATAAAATATTGTACTTTAATCTTATGCTTTGCCTACATACCTCCCCAAAGACATGCTTTAAACTTTACTGCCCGACTAAGCTGAAGAAGTGGGGAAACTTGATGGAACCTAGATTGTAGCGTGACTAGCTACATTCAAATTATCGACATAAAAATCAGTATACTACTGGTCCCGGCGGACAACACTATTTCAATCACTCTCGTTTTGAGTAAATAGCATTTCAATGAATCTATCTCCCTTATCTAACTAAGATATGTTTAGTGCTTATAGCAATTATAACAGTTTTTGTAGTTTTTTTGCTATATTTTTCTTCTGGAAATTGTGGTATTTTAATTGAATAGTTTGACGAGGTGACTCCTTGAAATTTAGCCTATCAGACAAAAATACACATGATGAATTTGCGCTAGGCTCATTGCCATAGTGATGACCCGTGAACAAATAATCAATTGAATAAGGAGAGAAATTGCTCAATCAAGCAAATACGAGAAAAAAACACAAGGTTTTAACGGTATTTTATATATTTTTTTTGTGTTTCTATACAATCGACTTGCTCTTAGTTTTTTTTTTCGAATTGATCTCACTCTAAAATAAATTCATGTACAAGTGCCTGTGCTCAAGTTATATCCTTATAACTGAGCCGAGAGATAGGGAACGGCCTTGCTTGTAGTTGAATATGAACTAAGTCAAGCTTCTGGTCTTCCGTTCGTCTAGTTTCTTACAATGTTTGATTCAAAGGAAAATATTGAAGTGCTTCCAATTAGCAATTTTTCTCAAAATAAATTATATATGAGCGTCTACGCCTCTTTAGTGACTACTTACCGTTGTAGTGGTCAGCTTTGTAATTAACAATTTGAGTTCTTCCATCGGGTAGAGCTACTATGTATGACCCAGAAACAATATTGCCGTCACTGCTTTCTTTTTGAGCATAATTGTTATATGAATAATCATCTCTGACTGCATATTCAAAATTGTACGGCATTCCTGGCTCCTAAAAATTGAAACCAAATTGCAAAACTCGGTTGGTGTCATTTTATGTAAGATGATATCTACCTAAAGACGATATCGTCCATCCGAAGCGGATGGGTGTATCCATGATATTCAGAATTTTAGTGGAGAGAAAAAACTAAGTTTGGATGGTTCTAACCAAGACCTCAAGATCTAATCTAGATTTTTACGTCCAGTATGAATCATGCCGTTTCGCGACAAACCAGTGTGAAATTACAAGAATAGGCGACTACTTTTTAGTCATAAAAATCAAAACAGGTAAGAGAAAATAAAGACATGGCGTGTTTCGTACGTTCCCTATGAAACATGTAATTGTGCAATAAGCCTAGACCTACAATTGCACCGATTGGAAAATATACTTCTATACTTAAATTCATTAGTTGCAGGTCTATCCATTCACCAAGCCAGAATCAGGATATTACTTTGAGAATTTCTAGACGAAAAGCCTAGACCTCTAAGCTGCCCCGAAAGGACAAGATACTTCTATTATTAATTCATAAGTTGCAGATCTATCTATTCACCGAGGCAGACTTAGGATACTGAGATATTTTTCTTAGAGAATGATCTAGACTTGTTGAAAAAATAGAATTATTTCCGAATTTTGCTTGTTAGTCGCCTATTTTCAACGTATTTTTATTTCTAAAAAAATACAAATCAAATTTTAAAAAATTATCTCGGTAGATAGTTAAAATTGAGTCTCGGTTATCATTGACGGCCAGATTCTCGCCTTAAGTTGAAAAACTGAACTGAAGGACGGAGGAAAAATGACTTGCCAAAAACCTGCTCAGGGAACACACACCTTTAGAGCACCTATGTGAGCAAATTAAAGATACATGGATGAAAAATGTACTTCATTTTCCTGAATAGTGCTTAAAATGTCCCTGATAACTTTTAGCTAGGGGCAGTGACCCATCTTACAATCATTTCCTGTCATCCACCTTTTGTTATGGAAATATGCCTCTGTAGATCCATCCAGGCGATACCCCGAAAGTGTTCGTGTCAACCAAGCAGCAGATTTCTTTTTTATTTTTAGATACATCCTTTAATCTTGTGCACAACGATAGTGGAAATACATACAATTTTTTATTAACTGATTAAGTACAACAAATAATTATTAACTATGAGCTAAACTGAACGATTTAGTACAAACAGAACTAATAGTCGTCCAAAAAAAGTACAAAAAAGCACGTTGGACGGGGATAGCTATAAAAGTTGGGTAGACAAAACTAGCTATAGGAAAATGTTTTATAAGTTCGTTTAAGCAATTTCAGAATAAATTAAAAAAGGTTTATGATTTTGATGAAAACTACAACGTGAAATTCAATGTGTCTGAAAACTGTTGAGGGGGTTTCAAGTTCCTGTCTACAAAATGTAAAATTTTGGGTTTGACCGAAGAAGGATGATGATTACTGTTTTTTTTTTTTTTTTTTTTTTTTTTTTTTCTCTCTGTTTGTTTTTTTTTTATCTTCTCTCTCTCTCTCTCTCTCCTCTTCTCTTCTCTATCTCTCTCTCTCTCTCTCTCTCTCTCTCTCTCTCTCTCTCTCTCTCTCTCTCTCTCTCTCTCTCTCTCTCTCTCTCTCTCTCTCTCTCTTCTCTCTCTCTCTGGATATTGTTTTTAACTTTAAGATGTCTCGAGAATTCCTATAAATTTTCTTTAAGATCAAAAAGCTCTTAAAACCTGTCATTGAGTTTTATGTTACCCATCAAAAACTAGAAGCCTGAGAAATGTGCCTGATTTTCAAAAAAGGGGAAACACACCCAAAAAGTAAAGGAATCTTAATGAAAATTGCACTATCAGATTCAACGTATCAGAGAACCTTCCTGTAGAGGTTTCAAGCTCCCAGCTACAAAAATGTGGAATTTTATGTTCTTTGCCAGAAAAAAATGACGGTTGTGTGTGTTTTTTTCTTGTAATTTTTTTTTTGTTCAGGGTTGGTCTTATCGAACCAATAGTCCTAGAGTATCAGGACTGGACTCATTCGAACGCAAATTAAAAGTTTGTGTGTCCTTTTTAAATAACCAAAAATGGTGCAGGACAACTAGCTCCCCTCCCACGCCCCCTTCTTTCCACGATGCCATTTGATCAAAATTTTGAGATAGCCATTTTGTTCAGTACAGTTGAAAGGTCCAATAATTATGCCTTTGTTTACAACATGAGCCCAACTGCCCCTGTATGTTATGAAATTCACCCTTTGTTTATGTATAGTATTTGTTATTGGGAAGTATACACAGGTTCCGAAGGATGGGGGAGTTTCTGCTCGGTTAGCTTTTTCAAGAGGGAGAATTTCTGTTGGGAGGGAAGTTTCTGAGGGTGTCTTTTCCAGGGAAAATTTTGCACCGGAGGAATTTGCCAGAATTCCTTTACAGAATTCTTTTTTATTTGTCTTACTTTCTCTTCGCCGACTCAATTTTTACATGTGAAGATGTTAAGCGGAATTTTCCTGGGGAAATTTTCAGTGAAATTGGAAATTGTCTGGAGGATTTTTCCGTTGGGGGGGGGGGGTCCTCGGGAGAAAATTCTCCTTGAGAGAATATTCCGCGAGAGTAACTTTCCACTGGAGGGGGGGGGGAGGTATTGGGAAGCATTTTCCACGGAGAAGGGAATATCCGGCATGATTCGAAAAACAATTAGAAATTAAAGTCTTTTTATTCAAATGAAAGTAAAGTAAGGGGAATTTTTCAGGCAGGAAGCGTCAGAAAGAAACTTTTTGGAGGGGGGGGGGGGGTCCAGCGAGGATGGGATTGTCCTGGGGAAATTTTCGGGGGGGGAGGTATTTCACGTCGGAAGAATTTCCATGGAGGAATTTTTGGTGGGGGAGTGAGTTTTCCATGGTAGGGAGCCAGATTTCCCGACATTTTTTTTGAAAAAACAACCAGAAATTTAAAAAAAAGTTAATTCGACTGAAAGTATGGAGGAAACAGAGGAAACAATCAGAGATTTAAAAAAAAGTTTTTTTTACCGTAAGTAAGGAAAGTGAATTATTTGGTATGTGAGGGGGGGTTGCCCCCTCCTCACTACCTCGCTCTTTTTTACGTTGAAGTTTGACCCTTTGTCCTAATTCTTTAGGAATGGCTCCTAAAACACAAGGGCCATTTAATTAGAATAAAAAGATTTTAAAAATACTAAAAAACTAACGTGATGAGTGAGGTATTAATGAGGGGGCAACCCTCCTCACATTGGGAATAATTTCTATTTGTTTTAAGTTTTAACGTTGCTCTTCACTTTAAGCTGAATTTCATTTTTTGTTTTTTTTTTTTTTTTTTTTTTTTTTTTTTTTTTTTTTTTTTTTTTTTTTTTTTTTTTTTTTTTTTTTTAATCCAAAAGAAAAATCTCGGATGTGTGTTTATTTATTTGTGTTTTTTTTCCATGGGCGATGTTATCGAACCAATAGTCCTAGAAGATCGAGAGAGAGAGCTCATTTGAACGGTAATCAATAGTTCTATTGCCCTTCTTCAGTGACCAAAACGGTGGGAGGGTAACTAGCGCCCCTCCGAATCCTATTTTGTCCCACAGACATCCGATCAAGATTTTAAGGTAGCTATTTGATTAGCACAGTTGAAAGGAACAATAACTACTATGCCTTTGGTGGTGACATGACCCTCCATTGTCCCTGAGGAAAGAACTGTAAGCTACGCCATTTGCCCATATTGTTCACATATAATATCTGTTATTTAGAAACATACTTAAATTATTTTTTTTTGGGGGGGGGGGATTTTCTTTTGATGAAGATTTTCCATAGGGGGAAAGTTTTTTGGGGAATTTCCAAGGGAAATTTTACACGGAGCAAGACGGAAATGAATTTCCTGGAATGATCTCAATAGGAATTCCGCATGATTCGGTCAGGAATATAATATAAAAAATAAGCTTTTTCAACTCAAAGTTAGGAGCAACAATAAAAATGAAAACGAGCAGACATTATTATGTATATTATGGAGGCTGCTCCTTCCTAAACCCCTCCTTTAAGCTAAAGTTTAACTTCTTGTCACAATTCTCTGAGAAAGATTAGTAAAAGACAAGGACTTTTAATTTTGAATTATAAGTTTTTTTTTAAAGAACTTTAAGACTTTCAAACAGTTCGTGGTAACGAACTGTAGTAAGGAGCGACCGGCTCAATGGTAACCGAAACTCTAGAAAACGGTATTTTGATACAAATAGATACATCAAAAGAATCACATTTTAATGCTGATTTCAAATATATAAGTTTAAAGTCTAGACGAATACCCAAGGTTCCAAAGTTGTCTAGCAATTAATTTGACGTTTCCAGATTGAGGAATTTATTTTTTATTGAATGTAAAGTTAGACAGAAAGACAGACAACGAAATGTTTGTTTATACGTATAGAAAATTAGAAAATATTGGTTCTATTTAATAAAATATATAACATTAATTTTCAGTACAAAACATCAAATTTCTATACTAGTATTGTTGCTTTGACGGTACGCTGGAGGAGCTGCATAAGGCCGTGGCTCTGGATATTTAGCCTGCCCTTCGTACTTAACATCAGCTACAAATCCTACAAAATAAAATGTATTTAGTGTTCAATAATGCTGAGAGAGAAATCAGAGAAAAAATAAACATTTCTATTAATTGTTTGTCTTCAATTTTGTGTCAAACTTTGGTTCAATATGCCAAATGAAACCACAGCTGATATATTTTTTTATATCTCGGACATAGAACCGGGAATTTTTGGCAATATTGGAATTTTAAATCGTAACTTCTGTTTCTCTTTTTTTTGTTTTTTTGCTGATCATTGTGCTGAGTCCATCCTTAATCAATCTTTTTGTGGAGTTTTATTTTTTGCGTTTTCCCAACTGTAGGTCAACATTGATTGATATTCATTGACCTCAGAGACAAATTGTAATTGCATTGAAGTTGCTTGTAAACTCATGTATGTGATATTAGTCTTGATGATTTTTCAAGACTTTAGTTTCTGCAAGACTTACCAGGGAGAAGGCAAAAATTCAGTTGTAGTTTTTCGTTTCAAATATATTTTTCAGCTGTTAGTCAAAAAATACTCTGCTGCTCTATATTCTAGAGATTGAAACGAATGTTCAAATAGCATAAATGTTGTGTGTAATAGCAGGGAATTACACACGATATCACACAGTAGATGACAGACTTTGTTTCATCATTTCTCGAAGTTCAGTTCTTTTTTGACAGGGTTTGTAGATTTAGCAGGCTTGCTGGTTATGTGGGTTACCACTATTATTATAATACTTTTTTTATTTGGAAATATCTGGAATTTAGTTTTATTCATAAATGACAAGAAATTTATCAGTTAGCCATTTGAACTTTTAGGGCCATTTAATATACTTTTAAGACACATATTTGCGGTATCAGGAATTAAGTCTGTTTTTGAACAAACTAAAAAAAACATTTGTTAATAGCCTTTATCACTTTACTTTCATGGTGTGAATAAGGTCAGAGCAATAGTGATTAGAGTCTTTATAAAATATTGTACTTTAATCTTATGCTTTGCCTACATACCTCCCCAAAGACATGCTTTAAACTTTACTGCCCGACTAAGCTGAAGAAGTGGGGAAACTTGATGGAACCTAGATTGTAGCGTGACTAGCTACATTCAAATTATCGACATAAAAATCAGTATACTACTGGTCCCGGCGGACAACACTATTTCAATCACTCTCGTTTTTGAGTAAATAGCATTTCAATGAATCTATCTCCCTTATCTAACTAAGATATGTTTGGTGCTTACAGCAATTATAACAGTTTTTGTAGTTTTTTTTTGCTATATTTTTCTTCTGGAAATTGTGGTATTTTAATTGAATAGTTGGACGAGGTGACTCCTTGAAATTTAGCCTATCAGACAAAAATACACATGATGAATTTGCGCTAGGCCATTGCCATAGTGATGACCCGTGAACAAATAATCAATTGAATAAGGAGAGAAATTGCTCAATCAAGCAAATACGAGAAAAACACAAGGTTTTAACGGTATTTTTATATATTTTTTTTGTATTTCTATACAATCGACTTGCTCTTAGTTTTTTTTCGAATTGATCTCACTCTAAAATAAATTCATGTACAAGTGCCTGTGCTCAAGTTATATCCTTATAACTGAGCCGAGAGATAGGGAACGGCCTTGCTTGTAGTTGAATATGAACTAAGTCAAGCTTCTGGTCTTCCGTTCGTCTAGTTTCTTACAATGTTTGAATCAAAGGAAAATATTGAAGTGCTTCCAATTAGCAATTTTTCTTCAAAATAAATTATATATGAGCGTCTACGCCTCTTTAGTGACTACTTACCGTTGTAGTGGTCAGCTTTGTAATTAATAATTTGAGTTCTTCCATCGGGTAGAGCTACTATGTATGACCCAGAAACAATATTGCCGTCACTGCTTTTCTTTTTGAGCATAATTGTTATATGAATAATCATCTCTGACTGCATATTCAAAATTGTACGGCATTCCTGGCTCCTAAAAATTGAAACCAAATTGCAAAACTCGGTTGGTGTCATTTTATGTAAGATGATATCTACCTAAAGACGATATCGTCCATCCGAAGCGGATGGGTGTATCCATGATATTCAGAATTTTAGTGGAGAGAAAAAACTAAGTTTGGATGGTTCTAACCAAGACCTCAAGATCTAATCTAGATTTTTACGTCCAGTATGAATCATGCCGTTTCGCGACAAACCAGTGTGAAATTACAAGAATAGGCGACTACTTTTTAGTCATAAAAATCAAAACAGGTAAGAGAAAATAAAGACATGGCGTGTTTCGTACGTTCCCTATGAAACATGTAATTGTGCAATAAGCCTAGACCTACAATTGCACCGATTGGACAATATACTTCTATACTTAAATTCATTAGTTGCAGGTCTATCCATTCACCAAGCCAGAATCAGGATATTACTTTGAGAATTTCTAGACGAAAAGCCTAGACCTCTAAGCTGCCCCGAAAGGACAAGATACTTCTATTATTATTCATAAGTTGCAGATCTATCTATTCACCGAGGCAGACTTAGGATACTGAGATATTTTTCTTAGAGAATGATCTAGACTTGTTGGAAAATAGAATTTATTTCCGAATTTTGCTTGTTAGTCGCCTATTTTCAACGTATTTTTTATTTCTAAAAAAAATACAAATCAAATTTTAAAAAATTATCTCGGTAGATAGTTAAAATTGAGTCTCGGTTATCATTGACGGCCAGATTCTCGCCTTAAGTTGAAAAACTGAACTGAAGGACGGAGGAAAAATGACTTGCCAAAAACCTGCTCAGGGAACACACACCTTTAGAGCACCTATGTGAGCAAATTAAAGATACATGGATGAAAAATGTACTTCATTTTCCTGAATAGTGCTTAAAATGTCCCTGATAACTTTTAGCTAGGGGCAGTGACCCATCTTACAATCATTTCCTGTCATCCACCTTTTGTTATGGAAATATGCCTCTGTAGATCCATCCAGGCGATACCCCGAAAGTGTTTCGTGTCAACCAAGCAGCAGATTTCTTTTTATTTTTAGATACATCCTTTAATCTTGTGCACAACGATAGTGGAAATACATACAATTTCTTATTAACTGATTAAGTACAACACAATATATTATTAACTATGAGCTAAACTGAACGATTTAGTACAAACAGAACTAATAGTCGTCCCAAAAAAGTACAAAAAAGCACGTTGGACGGGGATAGCTATAAAAGTTGGGTAGACAAAACTAGCTATAGGAAAATGTTTTATAAGTTCGTTTAAGCAATTTTAGAATAAATTAAAAAAGGTTTATGATTTTGATGAAAACTACAACGTGAAATTCAATGTGTCTGAAAACTGTTGAGGGGGTTTCAAGTTCCTGTCTACAAAATGTAAAATTTTGGGTTTGACCGAAGAAGGATGATGATTACTGTTTTTTTTTTTTTTTGTTTTTTTTTCTCTCTCTTTTGTTTTATCTCTCTCTCTCTCTCTCTCTCTCTCTCTCTCTCATCTCCTCTCTCTCTATCTCTCTCTCTCTCTCTCTCTCTCTCTCTCTCTCTCTCTCTCTCTCTCTCTCTCTCTCTCTCTCTCTCTTCTCTCTCTCTCTGGATATTGTTTTTTAACTTTAAGATGTCTCGAGAATTCCTATAAATTTTCTTTAAGATCAAAAAGCTCTTAAAACCTGTCATTGAGTTTTATGTTACCCATCAAAAACTAGAAGCCTGAGAAATGTGCCTGATTTTCAAAAAAGGGGAAACACACCCAAAAAGTAAAGGAATCTTAATGAAAATTGCACTATCAGATTCAACGTATCAGAGAACCTTCCTGTAGAGGTTTCAAGCTCCCAGCTACAAAAATGTGGAATTTTATGTTCTTTGCCAGAAAAAATGACGGTTGTGTGTGTTTTTTTCTTGTAATTTTTTTTTTGTTCAGGGTTGGTCTTATCGAACCAATAGTCCTAGAGTATCAGGACTGAACTCATTCGAACGCAAATTAAAAGTTTGTGTGTCCTTTTAAATAACCAAAAATGGTGCAGGACAACTAGCAGGAAGAAAGATAGCAAGCTCCCCTCCTACGCCCCTTCTTTCCACGATGCCATTTGATCAAAATTTTGAGATAGCCATTTTGTTCAGTACAGTTGAAAGGTCCAATAACTATGCCTTTGTTTACAACATGAGCCCAACGGCCCCTGTATGTTATGAAATTCACCCTTTGTTTATGTATAGTATTTGTTATTGGGAAGTATACACAGGTTCCGAAGGATGGGGGAGGTTTCTGCTGGGTTAGCTTTTTCAAGAGGGAGAATTTTCTGTTGGGAGGGAAGTTTCTGAGGGTGTCTTTTCCAGGGAAAATTTTGCACCGGAGGAATTTGCCAGAATTCCTTTACAGAATTCTTTTATTTGTCTTACTTTCTCTTCGCCGACTCAATTTTACATGTGAAGATGTTAAGCGGAATTTTCCTGGGGAAATTTTCAGTGAAATTGGAATTGTCTGGAGGATTTTTCCGTTGGGGGGGGGGGCCTCCTCGGGAGAAATTCTCCTTGAGAGAATATTCCGCGAGAGTAACTTTCCACTGGAGGGGGGGGGAGGTATTGGGAAGCATTTTCCACGGAGAAGGGAATATCCGGCATGATTCGAAAAACAATTAGAAATTAAAGTCTTTTTATTCAAATGAAAGTAAAGTAAGGGGAATTTTTCAGGCAGAAGCGTCAGAAAGAAACTTTTTGGAGGGGGGGGGGTCCAGCGAGGATGGGATTGTCCTGGGGAAATTTTCCGGGGGGAGGTATTTCACGTCGGAAGAATTTCCATGGAGGAATTTTTGGTGGGGGAGTGAGTTTTCCATGGTAGGAGCCAGATTTCCAGACATTTTTTTGAAAAACAACCAGAAATTAAAAAAAGTTAATTCGACTGAAAGTATGGAGGAAACAGAGGAAACAATCAGAGATTAAAAAAAAAGTTTTTTTTTACCGTAAGTAAGGAAAGTGAATTATTTGGTATGTTAGGGGGGTTGCCCCCTCCTCACTACCTCGCTCTTTACGTTGAAGTTTGACCCTTTGTCCTAATTCTTTAGGAATGGCTCCTAAAACACAAGGGCCTTTTAATTAGAATAAAAAGATTTTTAAAAATACTAAAAAACCAACGTGATGAGTGAGGTATTAATGAGGGGGCAACCCTCCTCACATTGGGAATAATTTCTATTTGTTTTAAGTTTTAATGTTGCTCTTCACTTTAAGCTGAATTTCATTTTTTTTTTTTTTTTTTTTTTTTTTTTTTTTTTTTTTTTTTTTTTTTTTTTTTAATCCAAAAGAAAAATCTCGGATGTGTGTTTATTTATTTGTGTTTTTTTTCCATGGGCGATGTTATCGAACCAATAGTCCTAGAAGATCGAGAGAGAGAGCTCATTTGAACGGTAATCAATAGTTCTATTGCCCTTCTTCAGTGACCAAAACGGTGGGAGGGTAACTAGCGCCCCTCCGAATCCTATTTTGTCCCACAGACATCCGATCAAGATTTTAAGGTAGCTATTTGATTTAGCACAGTTGAAAGGAACAATAACTATGCCTTTGGTGGTGACATGACCCTCCATTGTCCCTGAGGAAAGAACTGTAAGCTACGCCATTTGCCCATATTGTTCACATATAATATCTGTTATTTAGAAACATACTTAAATTATTTTTTTTTGAGGGGGGGGGGATTTTCTTTTGATGAAGATTTTCCATAGGGGGAAAGTTTTTTGGGGAATTTTCCAAGGGAAATTTTACACGGAGCATGAGCAAGACGGAAATGAATTTCCTGGAATGATCTCAATAGGAATTCCGCATGATTCGGTCAGGAATATAATATAAAAAATAAGCTTTTTCAACTCAAAGTTAGGAGCAACAACAAAAATGAAAACGAGCAGACATTATTATGTATATTATGGAGGCTTGCTCCTTCCTAAACCCCTCCTTTAAGCTAAAGTTTAACTTCTTGTCACAATTCTCTGAGAAAAGATTAGTAAAAGACAAGGACTTTAAATTTTGAATTATAATTTTTTTTTTTTTTTTTTTTTTTTTTTTTTTAAAGAACTTTTAGACTTTAACATAAAGAACGAGGGCTAAGGAAGGGGCAGCCGCCCTTATGTACAGAATAGTGTTTCTGTTCTTTTTAAGTTTTAATAATGCTCCTTACTTTGTTTTGAAAAACCTGTTTTTTATATAATTAAAAGAATTATGAATAATTTTGCTGCAATAGCACTGGTTTAAACAGTCAACTGAAAGTTGAAGAGAATATAAGAACATAAAAATCAGAAAAAATATCTTTAAGTTACAGTGTTGGGGTGCTTTTATATTCGGCATTTAAGCACAATCTTTATAAATTCATAGTTTACTTTTGTGCACCTTTCATCCACCTGTTTTATCTAGCTTTAAACCCAAGTCGAAACCTGGGTTTTAAGAACACATCTTTTTCTAGACAAAAGGTATAACTTACATAGGCAGCTGGTTTATATGCGGGTGCTGGGTAAGGAGCCGCAGCTGTTTGGACAAGTTGTGCATTTTGTTTATATGCTGGTGCTGGGTAAGGAGCTGCAGCCACTTGGGCAGGGTATGCAGCTGCAGGTTTTTGATACTCATTAGACGCCACGAAAGCCACCAGTGTAAGTAAAAAAATACCTGGAATCGGAAAAGAATTTAAAAGAAACTGCCAAAACAGTTTTAGTATTGTAATTATCAGGCTGTACTAATAACCAGCATTTTATTTTCACCAAGGCCGTATCCAGGGAGAGGGGGTTTTAACCCCCCCCCCCCCCCCGAACTATGTGTCTGACTCCTAAAATTGTAACAAAAATGAATATAAAACAATTTTTGTTTTGAAGTGTTTTTTTTTTTTTTGCCCTGACCCCTCAAAAAAGTCCTTTTGTAATCCCCATCCTCCGAAAAAAAAAAATCCTGGATACGACCCTTTATTTTAACATTAGTATACCTGTTAGTTTCTGCTATGAAGTCAACTTTATGTTTTTTTTTTTTTTTTGGGGGGGGGGGGGAAATGTACCTAAAAGTTTTTAAACTTTTATGTAAGTACAATCTCAATGTCATTTAGATTTAAATTTCACTTTTTCGCTGGAATAGCAACTCTCAATTCTTTACCTATTATGTATTCCTTATTAAGGCCTTTATGTCTCACGTTAGTCTTTGAAAGTTTTTCAATAAGTACGTCTTGACGTTTTACTCTATTAATGTGTTACCAAATTTTTATTACAAATTTTATTCGTGTTTTTTTTTGTAAATAACACTGCATAAAAGGTCAAGTTTTTTGCGGGAAGAAATCTTTTGAATCTGTTGCCCTTGAGTCGTGAATATTTTAAGTTTATGAACCTAGAGTACAATTAAAATGCGCTGAATGAGACGGAAAAAAATAGTTCTGGCTCTGGTGGAACCTATCTTGCCCTAACAGCCAAAATGTTGATATAATCACAAGTTGGAGCTTTGTTTTCAAACTTTAGAAGTCAAATTTCAAGAGAGTTTCTTCTTCTTTTCTACACCAGTTTTTGAATGAAGCCTTCTCTTTTGTATTTTTTTAGAGGGGGGGGGGGGGGCCTTCTCCCGAGGGGAGGCCTTTCAATGAATCCTTCTCACGAGTAATCAATTGACAGATTTTTTCAAACCGTTCATGGCAATACATGGTAGGTAAAGAACCAAAACTTTTAAACTGAGTTTTGGTTATAATATTATTTATTAAGGCATGTGTATTTTATGCTTATAAACTTCACATGCGTAGGTCTATTCATTAATTTGAAAATTACTTATTAAAAGCTATTAGAACCAGAATTTGCTTGGGTTTTAGAAAAAAGGATGTAACATCCCCAAAAATGATTAAGATCCTCAGGGAAATTCAAGTTGATTTTTCACCATGGTCATATTATATCAGGAGAAATTTTATTTGACCATAGATTTAAAAGTCCTAGTGCTTTTTTAAGCAAAAAAAAAAAAAAAGAAATCGTGTCTCCGCAGATTGTGATTCTTGCCATTGCAGTGGTGGATCCAGAGAGGGGGAGAAGGGGGCGTGCGCCCCCCTCTAACGTAGTCTAAAGTAGTGTAATTTACTTAATTAACGCAAGTTTGCGGTAATTAAACTTGCTCCTAACGCAAGTTTATCAGATCAACCTATTTTTGCGCCCCCCCCCCCCCCCCAAAAAAAAAAACAGAAAAAAAAAAAAAATCCTGAATCCGCCCCTGTGCCATTGTGTGCTACAGACCATAAATTTGACCTGGGTAGGATTAAAATACTCTCAAGCAAAAAATTATGAGATTACCAATTCTTTGGAAATTTTCGAAAAAGTTTTGGCATAACCTCTCAGTTTTCGAGGACATGTTGCCGTGTGTGGTGCCACATTTGTCGCACGTGGAATTGACATTCTCTATTTTGTACTGACATTTTGTATTGTTTATGCAATAATATTACCATGCAGTATAGCAATGAGTTGCGCGCCAACTATTACGGGTAAGCTCAGTCTATCTTTTGAAGGAGAGTGTCTAAAGCCTGAAAAAGGCTTTTATTTATAGATATTAGGCTCATATATAAAACTGTTCTGTAAAAAGTCGGGACTAATTTAGCAATAGGGGTGCTGAGTTGCTGATAAATACTTTACTTACACAAAATGCCTTGCTGTCTTACCCTAAAAAAAACTATTGTCAACAAATTCAGTATGGTATTTGTTGAAGCTAATATTCTGTCAAATTTATGTCATTATTATTGTTTATAATGTAAATTACCTATAGTTCAACAACTTGTAATTATCCATTTTCCACTTTGTATCTTAGATTACGCGTTAGCGTAGACGTGATAAAGAGTGGCATATTCCAAATGTATTTATGAAATGATATTTTGCAATTTAATCAAAACTTGTCACTTTACGTAAGTAATCTATTTCACCTCTAGTAAAATGCAAATGATGCTTTAAAGTTTTTGGGGATTTGAGGAGCGGAAGCACAATCCCTAATTTGTTGTAATCTCTCTTTCTTTTACTGCTCCTTCATTGTTCATTTCCACTCCTGTTTATATTAAGTTTCATTTGGGGGTGATTATTCTTGAAAATCTAGGGGGGGGGGGGGATTTATCTGCAATTTTTAATGAAGATACAAAACATTCAAAATCCAGGGCAATTTGGTTGTTTTTTCTTTTTTCAATGAGAATACCGAAAAAGCTATTTTTTAAAACTTAAGGGGAGAAAAAATCTGGTGAGCAATCGCTCCAGCCCCTCCTCCTCCGAATGGTGCCCTTGGTTTCATTATTACTACTCTTTTTAAGTTTAAAATCTTATATAAGTTATTTTTTTTCTCGCTTTAAACGACGTATTTGGTCCTTACTGTTAATGGATTTTCTTTTTCATTCTGTTCAAAGAAAAAAAATACCCTTTTGATAAAATATAAGCTGTCTGCGCTCGTAACTTTCACCTATTTATGTTTATATAGGAGCAAACAAAGGAAGAAGTGTCGCTTTACTTTGCTAAGAACGCAAAACCTCTCAACGAAACGATTTTTGTATATTTTTAACATAATTGTTCTATTGTTTTCTTGAGTCTTTAATCCCCCTGAAACAAATTCATGGTTTGACCCTTATGAAAAATAGACTCACTTTGCTGAGCATGATTAGACCAACTTGTTACAAGCTCTGTCTGATATTTCTCTGTAACTCCACCTAATAAACTGACATTGCTTCAATAAACCTAAGTATTTATACTCATAAAGTAAGAACTATTCAACCATGCATGGTTACTGCTGGTTCCGCCTTATGTATTTCTTATTTTTTAAACGAGTAATTTAGTAGACGTTTTGAAAGATAAACTCAAAAATAAACACTAATGTTTTCAGTATTAATGCTGTTTGGCTTTCGTAATGTAGAATCTTCCTTGACTAGAAGGAAAGGCTCATAATTCTTGAGGTAGCCTTCTTACCGACAAAATTATTGCATAGAAGCCTTAATCAGAGGCAACGCTATAGCGTTGCCTATAGCAAAGGCCATACGGCTCTGATGTTTTATTATTTATTTATTTATTATTATCTTTTTCCCCAGAAGCACTTCACATGGAAGGGGTCGTCGTATATACTTCAAAGGGGGCTCGTTCGATTGGAAATCAAGAGTTCTAGTGCCCTTTTTATGGGCCAGAAATGATTGGAAGGCAACTAACACCCCTTCCACACCACCATTTCCCCAAACACATCCAATCAAATTTTGAGATAGCCATTTTGTTCTACGTCGTTGATTTCCAAATAGAAATTATGTTTTTGAGGAGGACACTCCCCCCCACAGCCCTCAGGGCAAGGGTTGTAAGTTATACCCTGGGGGCATATAAGGTTTTTATAGAAAGCTTTGTGAGTATTCAAAAAGGGCTCATTCTATTGGAAATTCAAAGCGCTAGTGCCCTTTTTAATAGTCGAAAATGATTGGAGGGCAACTAACCCCCCTTTCACACCCACCTTTTCCCCAAACACATCCAATCAAATTTTTAGGTAGTCATTTTGCTCAACGTAGTTGAAAATTCTGGAAATTCGATCTTTGAGGATGACAAAACCCCACAGCCCTCAGGACGAGGGTTTGTAAGTTATGCCCTGGGGCGCATATAAGGTTTTTATAGAAAGCGTTGTCATAGAAACTTCAAAAAGGGCTCATTTGATTGGAAATTTTAAATGGCTAGTGTCCTTTTTAATAGTTGAAAGTGATTGAAAGGCAACTAGCATCCCTTCCACGCCCACCATTTCCCCAAACACATCCAATCAAAAATTTGAGATAGCCGTTTTGTTCAACGTAGTTGAAAGTTCTAGAAATTATATCTTTGAGCAGGACACTCCCCCCACAGTCTTCAGAGCAAGGGTTATAAGTTATGCCCTGGGGGCAAATATGGTTCTTATGGAAGAATACTCGTATAAACTTCAGAGAGGGCTCATTTGATTGGAGATTGAAAGTTCTAGTTCACTTTTTAAGAGGCAAAAGATATCGGTGGGTAATCAGCCCTCCCCATTCTCTTTTTTTCACAAATGCATCCGATAAAAATTTTGAGATAGCTATTTTGTCAAAAATAGTTCAAAGAATATCTAACAAAAACTCCGGTATCGACGCAATCCCCAGGCCCCAGGGCAGGCGTTGTAAGTTATGCCCTGAGGGCATGTATGGTTCTCATGGAAGGGATGCTCATATAAACTTCAAAGAGGACCTCATTTGATTGGAAATTGAATGTTCTGGTTCAGTTTTTAAGAGTCAAAAGAGATCAGAGGGTACTAGCCCCCCCCCCTCCACGCCCTTTTTTTGTCAAACCCATCCGATAAGAACTTTGAGATAGCATTTTTTTTAAATAGTTCAAAGACCATATAACAAAAAATCTGGTGTCGACACAACCCCCCTCCCCCAGGCCCGAGGACAGGCGTCGTAATTTATACCCTGGGGGAGTATATGGTTCTTATGGAAGCGATGCTCGTAAAAAAAAAACTTCAAAGAAGGCTCATTTGACTGGAAATTTAATGTTCTAGTTCATTTTTTAAGATTCAAAAAGAGATCAGAGGGCACCAAGCCCCCCTCCCTCCTCACGCCCCTTTTTCCCCCAAAGGCATCAGATAAAATTTTGAGATAGCCATTTTGTTAAAAATTGTTCCAAAGTCAGAAGAAAAGTCGACACAACCCCCCCAGGGCCTAGGGACAGACTTTGTAAGTTATGCCCTGGGGTATATATGGTTCTTATCAAAGGGAGGCACCATATGGAAGGGTCATCGTATAAACTTCAAAGGGGGCTAATTCAATTAGAAATCGAGAGTTCTAATGCGCTTTATAAGGGTCAAAAGTGATTGGAAGCCAACTAACACCCCTTCCACGCCCACCATTTCCCCAAACACATTCAATCAAAATTTTAAGATAGCCATTTTGTTCTGCGTAGTTGATTTCCAAATAGAAAGTACGTTTTTTGAGGAGGACACTCCCCTCACAATCCTCAGGGCAGGGGTTGTAAGTTATGCCCCTGGGCATATAAGGTTTTCATAGAAAGCTTTGTCTTAGAACTTCAAAAAGGACTCATTCGATTTGAAATTCAAAGGGCTAGTGGCCTTTTTAATAGTCAAAAGTGATTGGAAGGGCAATTAACCCCCCTCTCACGCCCACCTTTCCCCAAAAACACGTCCAATCAAAATTTTGAGATATCGATTTTGTTCAACGTAGTTGGAAATTTTGGAAATTAGGTCTTTGAGGGTGATACCCCCCCCCCCCACAGCCCTCAGGGCAAGGGTTGTAAGTCATGCCCTGGGGGTATATCAGATTTTATAGAAATCGTTGGCATAGAAACTTCAAAAAGGACTCATTCGATTGGTGATTGAAATGGCTAGCGCCCTTTTTCACAGTCAAAAGTGATTGGAAGGCAACTAACACCCCTTCCCTGTCCACCATTTTCCCAAACACATCCAATCAAAATTTTGAGATAGCCATGTTGTTCAACGTAGTTGAAAGTTCTTGAAATTATATCTTTGAGCAGGACACTCCCCCCACAGCCTTCAGGGCAAGGGTTGTAAGTTATGCCCTGGGGCATATATGGTTCTTATGGAGGGAATGCTCGTATAAACTTCAGAGAGGGCTCATTTGATTGGAAATTGAAAGTTCTAGTTTACTTTTTAAGCGTCAAAAAATGTCGGAGGGTAACCGCCCCCCCCCCCCAAACTCTTTTTTTTTCCAAATGCATCCGATAAAAATTTGAGATATCAATTTTTTTTTTAAATAGTTCAAAGATCATATAACAAAAAAAAAACTCCGTTTCGATACAACCCTCCAGGGCCCAAGGACAGGCGCTGCAAGTTATGCCCTGGGGGAATAATTGGTTCTTATAGAAGGGAGGCTCGTAAAAACTTCAGAGAGGGCTCATTTGGTTGGAAATTGAAATTTCTAGTTCAGTTTCTGAGAGCCAAAAGAGATTGGAGGGCAACTAGCCCCCCCGTGCCTCTCTTTTTCCCAGATGCATGCGATAAAAATTTTGAGATAGCTATTTTGTTAAAAAAGTTTCAAAGGACAGATAAAAAAAAAAATCCGGTGTCAACACAACCATCCAGGGCCTGGGGACAGGCGTTGCAAGTTATGCCCCGGGGGCATATATTGTTCTTATGGAAGGGATGCTTGTATAAACTTCAGAGATGGCTGATTTGAATAGAAATCGAAAGTTATTGTTCAATTTTTAAGAGTCAAAAAAGATTGGAGGGCCCTCTAGTCTCCCCCCACGCCCTTTTTCCCCAAAACCATCTGATACAGATTTTGATATAACTATTTTTTAAATAGTTCAAAGGTCAGATAATAAACACCTCCGGTGTCTACATAAACCCCCAGGGCCTGGGGGCAGGCATTGTAAGCTATGTCCTTGGGCCGTATATTGGTTCTTATAAAAGGGATGCTCGTAAGAACTTCAGAGAGCGCTTATTTGAATGGAAATAAAAGTTCTAGTTCATTTTCTCAGAGTACAAAAAGATCGGAGGGCACAACTAGCCCCTCCCAACTCTCCACACCCTTTGGGTTTTATCGGATGGATAAACCCATCCGATAAAAATTTGAGGTGACCATTTTGTTAAAATAGTTCAAAAATCAGACGTTTAAAACTCGAGGGACGACACAACCCCCCCCCCCCCCAGGGCCCAGGGACAGGTGTTGTAAGTTATACTCGGTTTCTTATAGAAGGGATGCTCGTATAAACTTCAGAGAGGGTTCATTTGATTGAAAATAGAAAGTTTCTAGTTCACTTTTTAAAGAGTCAAAAGAGACCGAAGGTCAATTAGTCATCCCCCCCACGCCCTTTTTCCCCAGATCCATCCGCTAAAAATTTGGGGTATCCACTTTGCTAAAAATAGTTTCAAACATCAGATAATAAAAACTCTGATATTGACACAGAACCATTTTTCACTTTGAAATTTGTTACTTTGACACAAGTTTTGATACTTTGATGAACGTTTGATTTATTTTTTTTAAGTCTTATTTTGAAATAAGGAATTTTTTAAAACTTGAAACATTTTTGCAATCGAAAACGCACAAAAATTAATTAAAAAAAACTTTCCGAAAAATAAATTTTTCAAAAGAAAAATAAAGGGCCATTTTAAACTTAAGCTCAGCAGATACAAATACCTGTTTTAAAGTTCAAACTCAAAAACGACCAGAAATTACTATTAAAGAAATAATGAAACCCAAAACGAACAGAAATTAAATAAACAATCATAGCAAAAAACATACAACAAGTAATAATATAAATAAATAAATAGATCTTAAAGCGAGTAATGCTTGGATTGAGTATGAAAATCAAGCTTAAACGAAAAGAAAAAAATTTTGCTATTGAAGTATAAATGAAACTTAAAACGTACAGAAATTAAATAAACAATCAATGCAAGCAAATATACAATTGGTATTAATGTAAAATTAATAAATAAATCTTAAAACAAGTGAAACTTAAATTGAATATGCAAATAAAGCTTGAAACGAACCAAAAACACTGCAAACAGAGTTTGAGTATCTTCTCCTTCTTTCACTGTTAAAGTCTAAAACCGACTGCGTCATTGGCGCTTTACTGAAAACTAAATGCATCTTTAACAGTCTTGGAAAGTATAAACAACATCAATTGAATATCTGATGTATAATGATATTAATTGTTGAAAGATCCATCAGTTCAAGAATTTATTTCACTGTAATTTTATTTTTTATTTTCAATGCTGTAAGAACTGGAAAAAGAAAATATTTGTAATATAAGCGTTTTCAGTTAAGCGTCAATGAAGCAGTAGGCTTTTGGTTCTTATTTACAGTTAAGGAAGGGGGCAGTATCCAAACTCTTGTTTTTAGTGAAACTATATTCGTCTTGAACAACTTTAGAAAGAGCTAATAAATTAAACTGAATATTTGATGTATAATGATACTAATTGCAGAAAGCTCATCAGTTTTTTTCGAAATTTTACTATAAAATTTTGAATATTTATTTTCAATATTAAGTACGAAAGAAAATATTTGTCATAAATTTGATTTTCAATCATAAAGCGCCAATGACGCAGTAGGTTTAGACTTCTACAGTGAGAGAAGTATGCGATACCCAAACTCTTTGTTTGTAGTCATTTTTGTTCGTTTCAAGCTTGATTTTCATACTCAATTTAAGTTTCATTCGTTTTAAAGATTTATTTATTCATTTACATTAATATCTATTGTATGTTTGTTTGCATTGATTGTTTTTTTAATTTCTGTTCGTTTTAAGTTTCATTTATACTTCATAGCAAAAATATTTTTTTCGTTTTAAAAAAGCTTGATTTCATATTCAATCTAAGCATTACTCGCTTTAAGATCTATTTTTCATTTATGTTATTACTTGTTGTATGTTTTTTGTTATGATTGTTTATTTAATTTCTGTTCGTTTTTGGGTTTTATTTTCATTTATTAATTTAAATAGTAATTTCCTGGTCGTTTTGAGTTTGAATTTCAACAGGTATGTTGTATCTGGCTGAGATTAAGTTTAAAATGACCTTTACTGTTCTTTGATAAACTTATTTTTCGGAAAGTTTTTTTTTTTTTTTTAACTAACACTAAACAAAGTAGAATATTTTATCTAGTACCAAACAGTAGGGTAACATTAAGAGTGGAAAGGTGGGGCTAGTGGCAAAAGAAATCACCAACGCTATCTACTGTTTGGAGTTTCCTTGGCATTTTGTCAGTCTAATATTAAGTAAAAATTATAAAATTAGTATAATCGGCAAAATTAGTGTAGTAAAAAGTGTCTGTTCTCAGTTAAAAAAAAAAAAAAAAAATTACGAAGCTTAAAAAAGAAATGTCGAAAAAATAATATATCTTTTCTGAACAGAATTACGAAATTCAAGCTTTATTGAAGACCAGACATTTTTTTTAAGCATCGATTCTAAGTTCCACAGTGGCTCATAGTGCAAACATCTATAAAGATTGGAGACCAGAAAAATTATTTCCGTCTCCTTCTGTAACCCTTCCTTCCAAGTAAAAGTGTGAGGTAGGGTTGGCAGGATCCCGAAGAATTTAGGGATCATGCCAACCCTAGAATGGTAGTTATTAGGCTTATTGACTATTTTGAACCACTTATCTGTTTCAAAAATTTTGATATCCGATACCGTGCAGGTTTGCGGATGTAGCTGGGATGCGAATAAGGGTATGGTAGGCTGGCTGGTTGCTTTTTTAATCACTGTCGGCCCCAAAAAGGGTACTAGAAATTTCAGTCCACGACTCGATGACCCCATCAACGGTGTACCATTGAAGTCTTCTCGGTCGTAATCCTTAATTGGGGGCTTTAAACTCCCCTCTGAATCCTTTCCTCTCAGTTTTCCCTTAGTAATTAAAAATTGTAAACTCGTTTTAATGAAAAATCCCTGGTAAAAAAAAAAATGTTTTTACTCAAATTAAAAATTTATTTTGGAATATTCATACGTTTTCTATATACGATTATCTCAACAGTAAACGTCAATTATGAAATTACATTATCGGGAATTTCGAAAAAGAGCTTGAAACCCTGGCGTGTCTGTTTTTTTTCTTCTCCCGTGCTAGTGGTACAGTGGGGCATCGAAGGATCCTGGGAAAGTTGGCAGAATACCAGGACTACATCCAAGTTTACACAGATGGCTCTAAGACAGAAACAAATGCAGCTGTGCAGTAGTTATGCCCTCCCAGGGCCTGTCTCTTTCCTACCGTTTACCCCCCTACCTGACAATTTTCTCTGCAGAACTTATGGCACTTAAGTTTTCTCTTCAAGCCATAGCAAGCCAAACAGAGACTACATGTCAGCTCTGGACTACCTTTCACACCAGCAACACCAAGCAAGAAATGTTGCCATGGAGATTGAAAATCTGACTACACAACTTGCAAGAAAGGGTATATCAGTCCTATTTATATGGTCCCACACACTGTGGTATAAAGGGAAATGAATTAGCATAGAGACCAGGCTGCAAAACAAGCCTCCCATCTGGGTTTGATCATGCCAAACCCCTATTAGCACACTGAATTCCTGTAATCAATCAGTCAAAAATTAGCAGCAGACCAGGCTTGGCCTCCGTGGGTCTGATCACTCAAACCCCTATTACTGGACCTGAATTCCTGTCTTCAATCATTTTCAAAAATTTTGGAGGAAGAAGAGGCTTGGCTCCGTTCTTTCCATACCCAGCTCCTGATCTGTATAATTACAAGCAGCCATCAAAAGAAATGTACCCTCTCATCTCGCATCCTTTCAACTTGTCCTCTCTTTCGTCTTAGATGTGGCCATGCAAGGACTAAATCAACACTCTTCCATTGGAAAAATGACCCCTTCCCCCAACTGCGACACATGTGGAGTGTACGAAGACATACGTCACATCATCTTCAACTGTAGAAAATATGAAAAGGAGAGGGAAATAACTAAGGAATTGCTGTGAGAGGGCATTTAAAGCATTCACAATGCGCTCTGTTCTGGGACATTACACGTCTTCCTCCTTGGGCTAGACAACTAAGCACAAACCTTTTAGGTAGATTTGTTAAGACTACTGGTTGGTTCATTCCCTTTAAGGTTTTTTTTTTTTTTTTTTTTTTTTTTTTTTTTTTTTTTTTTTTTTTTTTTTTTTTTTTTTTTTTTTTTACACCCTTATATTAGCTCATTTTAGAGTCATCACAATTTGTATATTTTTTCTTTTTATCTATGTTCTATCAGTTTTTTTTTTTTTTTTTTTTTTTTTTTTTTTTTTTTTTTTTTTTTTTTTTTTTTTTTGTAGTTGACGTATTTTACAGGAATGATGTATATTGGCATTATTTATTTAATTGTGTTGCAATTGTATTTTAATTATTTTATGACAAAGCAGTGCTGAATTACTCTGATTCTTGTTTTTTCGACGCAGGCATTTGCTACAGGTGAATGACCCCCTACCAATAGCACAATAAGTGATACCTGACATGGGCTCAATGAATATTGTCTAAAGTGACACCCCGAGCAAGCTAGTGATTACAGAAGGCACAGAATAATCAAGTGATACGAACGCATATGACCGATTGGTCGAACGCGTCAAACCCCAAACAACAACCAAACAACATCGAAGGAAACGCCAAAACGGGTAACCCAGCAAAGTATTTGAATTAGGATTTTACTCTCCACCCCGTCAAGGCGTACATGAATTGGTTACACAATAATACAAATACAGTGCAAAAAATGAATTTGTAAAAATACAAATGAATATGAATTGTCAATTTAATAGACATATACTGATATTTGTTCCTTAAAATGTTAATAATATTGATTTTATTAAAGTTATGAAAGTGAAAACATCTAAATTTGTTTTCACTCAAGTCCAAATTATCTTCTGGCTTCGGGAAAACAGAGGGATTTTGAGCCATACTCATGTTTTAATTTCTGCTCGTTTTTAGTTCGACTGGGTTATATATTGTAATTTTGTTCGTTTTGGGTGTAGATTATTTATCGATGCTGATTAGTGGTAGTTTTACGCCTTATAGATTGTTTGATTTTTATTTTTGCTCATTTTTGGTTTAATGGAGTTATTTACTTTTCTTTGATAGACTTGCTTTGTGGAAAAAGTTTTTTTTTATTAATTTCTGTTCGTTTTAATATTGACATCGTCTTTCCAGGGGGAAAAAATAATAGTTTAAATCTTTTCGATTTTTTCTTTAGGAATTAATAGTTTGGCCTTCTATTTGTATGATGAAGAAAATTTTTCAACAGAATTTAACAACATACACCCTTTTAAAAATCTGGGCATAAATAGCAGTGTTTAATTTAGTTTTTATACCTCCTCTAGTTGACCTGAAAAAATTAACTTGATACCCATTCGCAAAAAAAACTATCTATGCTCTTTGACAGATTGGATATACTTACGCTCTTTTGATTTAGCTAAATTTTAAGAGCAGAAGTAGTAATAAAGTGGCTCCCGATTAATAATTAGAAGTAATTTTGAACATAAACCCTCAGTCATTATTGGAATACTGCTGAAATGTCTTATTGGCAATCAGCATACACACAGTGCTTTTTTTATTTAATCTTAAAGGCAACATTTAGTTTTTTAAACATAATGGGCATATTGCACAAACTGTTGGGGGGTTGACCTATGCAAAAGCCCTAGAGATACAGTTAAAAAGACTGTTCAGCTAGGCTAACAAAATGGCTATCTTAAAATTTTGATTGGAAGCGTTTGGAAAATTATAAGCTAAAGAGGAGGGCTGATTGCCCTCCAATCACTTTTGACTGTTAAAAATGATGCTAGAACTTTGAACTTCCAATCAAATTAGCTCCTTTAAAATGTCAATGATATTACTTGCTATGTTAGAGCAGCTTTGCTTGTGACATTACTTATATGCCATTTTAATACTCACATGCATATAGTTTTTTCGTTTAATTGAAATTTTTCCCTAAATGTTTCAGCGGAATGCCCTTAGTGTCATTAGTTATACAGTACAAAAGTAGTACTTTCGCAACTTACCCTGAAAGGTCTAACTTAATAATGTATGCCGTTATTATAATACTGCTTTTGTCACCCTATTGACAATCTACATGATCATATGTTCGTTTTTGATTTAGTTCAGACATTCGCCTAAATATTCGTTAAATGCTTCACCTTAATACCCTTAGCTTCTGTTGTAGCTATAGGTGTAGTAGCAGTAGTAGCATTATTAGTACTAAGCACATAGTACCTTTTTTTAACATTCCCTTCGACACACGATGAAATTTTTAACTTAATACCATCAACCGGTCCTGAAGCATTGCTGATACGTCCTCTTGACAACCTATGTGGGCATAGTGTGTTTCGATTAATTTCAATACAGTTACAATATTGCCCACAATTTTTGCCTTAATACTCTTCGGTTTATTAGTAGTAGTAGTAGCACCAGTAGATATAGCAGTAGCAGTATTGTTAATAGTAGTAATCTTAGCTTTAGTAGTAGTAGTAGTAGTAGTAGTATTAGCATTAATAATAATAGTAGCAGTAGTAGTTGTTGTAGGAATAGAAGCAGTAGTATTGTGATGCAAATATTGTCATTTGGTTAGTTCAACATCCCACACAACAAGCGTTGTAAGTTTTAATTTTACACACGAAACTGTCTCTAAGATATTGCTGATATTCCCTTTTGTCAAATTGCATACGAATGGCAGGTTGTTATCAGTACAACAGATAATTTCAGAAATATTCTCTGAAAATTTCACCTTCATACCCATAAAAGTATGGTTGTAATAGTAGTCAGAGCAGTAGTTTAACTGCTCAACTTAATACAATTAGCGACTGTTACGGTATTGTCGATTCACTCTCTTGACAATCTGTATTTTCATATACTTCTTAAATTTTCATCTTAATGCTCTCTTAACCTTACAAGGAGTTGTGATAGAATTAGTAGTTGGGACAATGGCATCAGTAGTGGGAGAACTAGTAAATGTTGCAGTTGCAGTAGTATTAGTAGTAGTGGGTACATATTGCCTTTTGGTCAATTTGATCTTCCCCTTGAAGTATTCTCTGAGAGTTCCAACTTAATAAACAAATCAATTCTTAAGATACGCTATTCTGACAATCTAAATGCATAAACTGTCTTTTGTTTGTTCGAATTTGCCATTAATGTTCTCTTAAATTTATACATTCATAGACTTAGCCTCAATAGCACTATTATCACAGTAGTATCGGTGCTAGTAAAAAGTATTGCAGTGTTAGTTTTTTATATTTAGTAGTAGTAGTAGTAGCAGTAGTAGCAGCAGTATCAAAAGTGGCAGTGCCTTTGGTCAGTTGAGCATCGCTTTCATGATGGCCCGGAATCTTCACATTGACACATTAAGCCGTTCCCAAAAATATTGTTGATATGCACTTTTGACACCCTTATGACGCCCTTTTCACGTTACAAGTTGTTGCATTTGAAGTAGTAGTTGGAGTAGTTTAGTAGCAGTAGTAGCATAAGTAAAAGTAGCAGTAGTATTAGTGTTAGCAATGACATGCATATATAACCTTTTTGTCAATTGATCTTCCCCTTTACGGATTCTCCGTAAGTTTCAACTCAACACCCAAATCAATTCTTGAGATACGCCCTTTTGACAAACTGCATATGCCAAAACCACTCTTGGCACATGCCAAGAGTGTTTTGATTTAGTTCAATTTCCCCCGTCAATATTCTTTCAAATTTTTACCTTCATACCTGTAGCCTTCATTATACTAGCATCATAGTAGTAGTGGTAGTAGTAGGAACAGCAGTAGTAGTAATAGTGTATAATTATTAGCAGTAACAGTAGTAGCAGCAGTATAAATATGAGTAGCAACAGGTACATTTTGCCTTTTGGTAAACTGAACATCCCACCCATGATACCCCTGAAGATTCCTCTTGATATGATAAGCCGTTCCAAAAACTATACTGTTGATATGCCCGTATCAGCAATCTGTATACACATAGTAGGTTTGATTTAGTTTAACTTTACCCTCAACGTTTCCTCAGATATTTTTTCAGTATCCTCAGTCTTAGTAGTACTCGCTACAAAAGTAGTAATTTTAGTGATAGTAGTAATAGTAATTTGTGTAGCAGTAGAAGCACTATTAGTTGTCATAACAATATGTTACAAATATTGCCTTTTGGTCAATTGGTCATCTCCCAGCCTTGTCATTTCCTGAAAATTCCAAATTAATATACTCAGTCATTCCTGAGAGTTACATCCTTTTGTCAACCCATATACACATAAACATGTTATGACTTTCGTCCAACACTTAAACTCAACATTCACTGAAAGACTCATCTTAATGCCCTTCGTATTTTGGGAAAGTAGAAGTCAAACATGCATACGTTTTTCTCAGTAACATATACTATATATAAACAATGAACAAATTGCATAACTTGCAGCCCTTGCTCTGAGGCCTAAGGGGGGGGGGGGGGGAGGTTGACATCCCCAAACGCAAAATTACTGACCCTTTCAACAATGCTGAAAAAATTGATGTCTCAAAACTTTGTTCGGATGTTTGTTATGAAAAAATGATGGGCGTAGGGGGGGGGGGGAGGGGTTGGTTTCTCTCAAATCACTTTGACTCTTAAAAAGGGCACTATAGCCCCCAATTTACATCTGTAAAATCAAATGAGACCCATCTGAATTTTATAAGACCACCCTTCTCATAAAAACCTTATATGTCCCCAAGCTATAACTTAAAGCCCTTGCCCTAGGGCTGGTGGTTTGTATCAACTTCAAAAGCCTTGTTATATGGTCTTTGGACTATTTTGAATAAAAGGACTGTCTCAAAATATCAATTAGATGGATCTCGGGAAAAAACGACGTATTTGTGGTTGGGGCAGGGGAGGGGGGATTGTAGCTGCCCTCTGATCACTTTGAATCTTAAAAAAGGCACTAGAACTTCTGATTAACAATCCAATGAGTCCCCTCCAAAGCATATACGACCACCCTTTCTATAAGAATTTTAATTGTCCCCAGGGCATAACTTACAACCCTTGCCCTGGAGCTGTTAGGGTGGGGGGGGGGGGGGGGTTCTTCCCACACAAATAAGTTGTGTTTCTGTGATTTTTGTCTTTTTTTGTTGATGTTTTTGTTTGAATGGATCTTCCGGACCCTTCAACTACGATGAACGAAATTGTTATCTCCAAATTTTGATTGGAGGTGTTAAAGGGAAGTGATGAGCGGGGACCAGGGCAGATTCAGGATATTTTTAGGGGGGGGGGAGCAAAATAGGTTGATAAGAAAAAAACACTTTTAGGGGGGGGGGGGCGTAAAATAGGTTGATCCGATAAACTTGCGTTAGGAGCAAGTTTAATTAACGCAAACTTGACTTAATTAAGTAAATTACACTACTTTAGACTACGCTAGGGGTCCCCTCGCCCCCCTGGATCCGCAACTGGTGGGGAGGGGGGGGGGCTCGATGCTCTCAAATCACTTTGACTCTTAAGAAGGGCACTATAACTTCCAATTTGAAATCTAATGAGGCCCATCTGAGTTTATACGACCGCCAATTATATAAGAACCTTATGTGCCCTCATGGTATAACTTTATATGCCCACATGGTATAGCCCCTGGAGGGATTATTATATGTTCTTTGGACTAATTTGAACAAAATTGCTATCTCATAATTTCAATCTCATGCGTTTGGCAAAAAGAGGGGTTGTCGCGGGACAGGGACAGGGCGGGGGGATAAATGCCCTCTGTCACTTTTGACGCTTAAAAAGGAACTAGAACTTCCAATTTTCAACCAACTGAGCCTCTTCTGAAGTTAAACAACCAACCCTTCCATTAAAACCTTAAATGTTCCGCGGCATAACTTACAACCCTTGCTTCCAGGCTCTAGTGATTTGTATCAGCCCCAAAAGCCTTGTTGTATGATCTTTGGACTATTTTGGATAAAATGACTGTCTAAAAAAAATTTTATTCGGTGTATTTCGGTAAAACACGACGTATTTGGGAAGGGGGATTAGCTGCCTCAAAAGCCTTGACACTAAAAAGGACACTAGAAATTAAGAATACCAATCCAATGAGCCCCCTCTGAAGTATATATGACCACCATTTATTAAAACATTATATGTCCTCGACACATAACTTACAACCTTGCCCCTAGGATATGGGGGTTTGTTTCAACTTTAAAAGCTATCTTGTACGATATTTAGACCATTTTGAG
Source organism: Artemia sinica (assembly GCA_027921565.1). Lineage (NCBI taxonomy): Eukaryota > Metazoa > Arthropoda > Branchiopoda > Anostraca > Artemiidae > Artemia > Artemia sinica. The sequence continues at coordinate 32,793,014 of CM051262.1, forward strand.
TTAAATGGCTACCTCAAAATTTCTATTAGGTGCATTTCGGGACAATACGACGCGTGTGTGTAGGGGGGGGGGTAGCTGCCCTCCAATGACTTTGACTCTTAAAAAGGGTACTAGAGGTTCTGATTACCAATCCAATGAGCCACCTCCTTAGTTTATATGACCGCGCTTATATGCCCTCAGGGCATAACTTACAACCCTTGCCCTGAGGGCTGGGGGTTATTTGTCATCCTCAAAGACATAATTTAAAGACCCTTCAGCAACAATGAGCAAAATATGCTATATCAAAATTTTGATCGGAAGTGTTTGGGGAAATGATGGGTGTGGGCCATGGGGAGGTCATTCGCCCTTCGATTACTTTTCGACTATTAAAAATGGAACTAGCCCTTTCAGTTTCCAATCGGACGAGCCCTTTTTAAAGTTTCTACGACAACGCTTTCTATAAGAACCATATGTGCCCCCAGGGCATAGCTTACAACCTTTGCCCTGAGGGCTTTGGGGGGGGGGGGGGGGTACGAACTCTTCAACTACGTTGAACAAAATGATTATCTCAAAATTTTGATTGGATGTGTTTGGGGAAATGGTGGCTATGGGAGGGGGGTTAGTTGCTCTCCAATCACTTTCGACTATTAGAATTCCACTAGCCCTTTCAATTTTCAATCGAATGAGTCCTTTTTGAAGTTTTGTTGATAACTCCTTCGATACGAAGTGCCCTGGTCTAAGAAAACAAAAATAAGAAAAAATTAAACAAGAAAAACGGGTTTTAATTTCTATAAAGCAGTGAATACAAAACACTTAATTAAACAAAAATACTCCGAATATTTCGGCCCCACATCCGGGAGCCTTTCTCAACGGAAAAAAAAAAATTTCTTACATCAACATAAAAAACATACTAAACAAAAACAAAAAAAAATATCAATAAATAGGAAAAGAAAACTCACATATTAAATAAACAATTCCATTCACTGGCGTATAAACAAAATCGAATGCTTATATTGATTGGAACACGCCTTCTCACAGAATATAAATGGAAATCTATCAAAAAATGAAAATATATTTATACCTAAACTAAAACAAAAAAGGTCAGCTGACCCCGGCCCATAACCCCTAAATAGATCTCACAGATTCATCACCCAATGTTTGAATTATAAATTGAACAGATTCGTTTGCTTGCAAGCTTAGCTGCAGTTCGTTTACCGTTCCCAGCATTTAACCCAGTCTGACCTTTGTCCGCAAGGTCATCATTCGTATCCGAACTATTATCAAAAATAATACTGGTTGAAAATTTTACCTGCTTTTTAATTAAAACTATTATAAATCGAATTGATCCTAAAATCCCCTTCATCTCTATTGATACTAATACCCCCATATATTATTTTTTTTATTTCTATAATTTCCCTGAAGCTTTGTAAAAGTCCTACAGATGTATCTACTATTTTTGTTTGATCAAATAAAATACTGTGATGAGGAAAACTATAAAGATGTTCTGCAACAGCTGACTCAAACGTTTCTGGTGTTTTGTTTTGTTTTAGAGCGCAATCTATGGCATTCTTGTGTTGCTGTAGCCTATTTTCTAAAATCTGTTGTGTTCTTCCCATTAAGAAAAGATTTAGAAGACCTTAAAGAAAATGGAAGTATCACACCCCAGATGTATCACAAGTTCTTTCCAAGGGGATCATTTAGCCCTAGAATATATGGTTTGCCAAAAATACATAAAACAGGTATCCCTTTAAGACCTATTGTTTCAACAACCAATTCACCAACGGTAAAAATCGAGAAATGGGCAGCAATGACACTTAAACCATTATTATATCTCCAAAATTCGGATATAAAAAACTCGGAATTTTAAAAGATAAACTTATAAGTGTAGAAGAAATATCAGAAGAATCTAGATTGTTCAGTTTTGATATAAATCCATGTATACGTATATTCCTTTCGATAAATCGTTTAGTATTTTATCCAAAAAACTTGAGGAACGTAAAAATGAGATAGAAGAATTATCTTCGGGAATTGAACTGGAAACTATATTAAATTTAGTCAGAATAACTAGCAGGTATACTAATTACTTCACGTTTAGAGATAATTTTTACCATCAAATTAGGAGATTGGCAATGGGAGGGCCTTTAAGTCCGTTGTTAGCAAATATTTATGTAGAGTATGTAGAAGATTTAGCTATAGAAACATATTTTTTTAAAACCTAAATTTTGGGGCAGATATATGGATGATATTTTAGTTATTTGGAATTACGGGGAATCACAAATTGAAGGTTTTTTGGAACATTTAGATAATCTGGGAGGAGAATTATTTTTACAATTGAAAAGGAAACAGAGAATAAGTTACCGTTTCTAGATATTTTGATCCATAGAAATAATAACGAACTAGCGTTTTCAATTTACCGTAAACCGACTAATAACAACCGTTACTTGTCTTTCACATCAAATCATCCGATCCAGGTAAAAAGGGGTGTGGTTATTTCTTTAGTTGATAGGGTATAAAAATTAGCATCACCAGAATACATAAGCAATGAACTAATTTTTATTAAGGATATTCTAATAGGTAATGGCTATCCGGAAAATATGATTTCTCAAATAATTGAAAAAAGGAAAAAAAGTTGACGGAACCAAAAATATTAGAAGAAGATGGGTCAAATCAAGAAACAAATTACATAACTTTGCCTTTTATCCCAATATTATCACAAAAATTAAGAAGAGAATTAATATAAATACAGCATTTAAATCAGGACAAAATATAAGCTCGTTGTTAAATAAAGGGAAAGACAAGGTACCGAGAAATTTGCAAAAGGGAGTATACAAAATTCCATGCTCTTGTGGTAAATTTTATGTGGGAAGAACACAACAGATTTTAGAAAATAGGCTACAGCAACACAAGAATGCCATAGATTGCGCTCTAAAACAAAACAAAACACCAAAACGTTTGAGTCAGCTGTTGCAGAACATCTTTATAATTTTCCACATCACAGTATTTTATTTGATCAAACAAAAATAGTAGATACGTCTGTAGGGACTTTTACAAAGCTTCAGGAAAATTATAGAAATAAAAAAAAAAAATAATTATATCAATAGAGATGAAGGGGTATTAGTATCAATATAATAGTTTAATTAAAAAGCAGGTAAAATTTTCAACCAGTACTATTTTTGATAATAGTTCGGATACGAATGATGACCTTGCGGACAAAGGTCAGACTGGGTTAAATGCTGGGAAAGGTAAACGAACTGCAGCTAAGCTTGCAAGCAAACAAATCTGTTCAATTTATAATTCAAACATTGGGTGATGAACCTGTGAGATCTATTTAGGGGTTATGGGCCAAGGGTTAGCTGACCTTTTTTGTTTAGTTTAAGTGTAAATATATTTTCATTTTTTGATAGATTTCCATTTATATTCTGTGAGAAGGCGTGTTCCAATCAATATAAGCATTCGATTTTGTTTATACGCCAGTGAATGGAATTGTTTATTTAATATGTGAGTTTTCTTTTCCTATTTATTTATATTTTTTCTTTTGTTTGTTTAGTATGTTTTTTATGTTGATGTAAGAATTTTTTTTTTTTCCGTTGAGAAATGCTCCCGGATGTGGGGCCGAAATATTCGGAGTATTTTTGTTTAATTAAGTGTTTTGTATTCACTGCTTTATAGAAATTAAACCCGTTTTTTCTTGTTTAATTTTTTGAAAAATGGAAAAGCAGTGTGGTCTACGAAATTATATAAGAAAAAAAATATTGTGCTGCCTATGATAATAAGCTTTTTTAAAAGCTCTAAAAAAATTCTAGTGTAAAGAGCGAGGTATTGAGGAGGGGCAGCCCCCTTCATGTACGTTATAATTTCTGTTCGTTTTAAATTTTAACCTTGCTCCTAACTTCAGTTACTGATCAGTTGAAAAAGCTTGTTTTTTTAATTTCTGATCTTTTTTTTTAAAAAAAATGCCGGGATATCCACCTCCCCTGCATGGAAAATTCCGTCTCCTCACGAAAAATTCTTCAATGAAAAGATCCTCCCGAATGCCCTCTCCCCTTCCAGACCTCCCCCCACCCCGAGAAAAATGTCTGTACACTTCAGAATAACCAATACTATAAGTAAATAAAAGGCAAAGGTCATAGCTTGCAGCCATTCCCCGGGGACTGTGGGAGCTCAAGTCATCCTCAAAGTCATAGTTATTAAATCTTTCGACAGTGCTGAACAAAATGGCTATCTCAAAATTCGAGTGACTTTGGTGAGAAAGAGGCTTGGGAAGGGGGGGCTGCCCTCCATCATGTTTGGTAACTTAAAAACGGCACTAGAGCTTTTGATTTTCGATCAAATGAGACCTCGCCCGACCTTCTAGGATCATTGGTTCAATATGATCACATCATGGCAAAAAAAAAAAAAAAAAAAAAAAACAATAAATACGCATCTATGATCTTTCTTCTGGCAAAATATGCAAAATTCCAAATTTTGTATATAGAAGCTTGAAACCCTCAGAGTAGAGTTCTCTGATGTGCTGAATCTGATGGGTTTGATTTTCATTAAGATCACTTGATCTTTTGGGAGTGTTCTCCTCCTTTTTCAAAAATTGAACAAACTTTCTCAGGCTCGTAACTATGTATTGGTAACACTAAACTTGATGAATTTTCATGACACGGATATTTGTGTGTGTGGGGGGGAGGGTAGGCAAAGAAAAGTATTTTTCAAAATCCAGGGAGGGAAAATTTGTTGTTTTCAATTTCTTAAAAAAGAAATACACAAGAATACAGTTCCTTTTTCAATGAAAATACCTCGAAAAAGATTTTAACGAATGAAAAACTTTAATTTAAGACTGGGGTCTTAAACTGGAGACATGCAATTCTTGCTCTTCAACTGATCGTTCCGTGGAAAACTCCCCCATTGAGAATTTATCCCGTGGAAAATAGGCCCACCCACGGAAAAATCCTCGAGACAATTGAGTCGAAAAAGAGAAAGTAAGACGAATAAGAAGAATCTTGTGTAGGAATTCTGGTATATTCCACCAGTGTAAAATTTTCCTTGGAAAGTTCACACACCACAAACTTCCCTCCTCATGGAAAATTGCCCCCGTGTGATTCCTCCTCCCCCTGCAGAAAATTCATACCCCCCACCCCAAAAAAAATCTAAATACTTACCAATAACAAACACTATACGTAAACGATGGGCATATTTCATGACTTACAGACCTTTCCCCAGGGGCTTTGGGGGGGGGGGGTTCATGTTATCATCAAAGGAATATTTGCTGGGCTTTTCAAGTACACTGAACAAAATGGTTATCTCGAAATTTCGATTGGACGACTTTGAGGAAAACTAGGGGGTGGAAGGGGGCCTAGTTGCCCTCTGATCCTTTTGATCACTTAAAAAAGGGCACTAGAACTTTTAATTTCCGTTCAAATGATTCCTTTACCAATATTCTAGGACTGTTAGTTCGATGCAGTTACCCCTGGAAAAGAAATAAATAAACACGCATCCGTGATCTTTTTCTAGCAAACAATACAAAATTCCACTCTGCATTCAGATGGGAGCTTGAAAGTCTTCAATAGGGTTTTTGGATACGCTGAATCTAACGGTGTGATTTCATTAATATTTCTTCACTTTTAGGGGATGTTTCACCCCTTTTTCGAAAATAAGGCAATTTTTTTTTTTTCAGGCTAGTAGCTTTTGATGGGTAATACTAAACCGAACAAATCTAATACATTTGAAATCAACATAATAAGCCGATTCTTTTGACATATCTGTTGATATCAAAGTTCCCTTTTTTAAAGTTCGGTTACTATTGAGACGCGTCGCTCCTTCCTTACAGTTAGTTAGAACGAACTGTTTGATAATTCACGTTTGTTAGATTTTACTTTATTGTTGATTTTATTAATGTTGTCTGTAACTTCTATAATCCCTGTTTGTTTTAGGCGAAATATCTTACCTTCTCTAATTTTCGCTGTTTTTTTTTATTTAAAATTTACTCCTTACTTTTCATAAAAAAAATTTGTTGTATTTGATCGTTTGATTTTTGTTTTAGCCATGATAAATTAACAGGCAATCCTTATTATCCAACTATCGAAGTCTTGTCGTAACTTTGGTGTTGAGAGGTATCCTATTGGGAAAAATACATTCTTTTATTCGGAAATTGTTTTGATGGCGTTGAACATTGATAGAAAAATGGCCCTATTTATTCTCCCGTCTCGATGCAAATCTATATACAATAGATTGGATAACCGCTTTAATACGAAGGGACTAATATCTCGTTAAATGATGACTATTTAAAACCAGTAACTGAAAAGAAAAGTAGCAATGGTGCAAATGCTGTGATCACGTTTGCCTAGCTATCAATTGTCCACATTACTGTAAATAGACTTTCATTTTCAAGAACACGTCAATTTTCGCAGTAAACAGACCAAAATGATTGATAAACACCGTCAACTATTTGCTTTATTCTCATTGGGCAAAATAAACACATATTCTTTTTTATTTTATGTATCCTTTGTACAGCTGGTTAAATTTATATACAAAAACTATAGCATTACTATTACTAATTATCTGGAAAAATCTTTTCTAGATGAGTGCTTATGATTTTAGTTTAAGCAGTTCAACCGCAAACATATCTTGATGAAGTTAGTCAAGATAGTGCCAACTGTCCGGTAGCATGGGCGCCCATAAACTGAGTTTTAGGGAGACTTACCTGGTCTAATCAACGCTTCCAGTGCTGTATAATAGAAATCTTAAAACAAAAAACATATAAGACAGCGTTATTGAGCCAGGGGGGCTGGCACCCCCCTGTCCCCCCTTATGGGTGCCTATGTCCGGTAGTTTGGGAATGTTTCTCCAATGCCAAAGGCCAATGGAAAAGGTGCTGATGAAAGTGCATATTAAAATAACCACAAAAAAAAGGGTTATACCTCAGATACATAGGTACAAAAAAGGACAAATAGATTCTCACATGTATCTAATCGTACGGAAAATGCTTTACCTAATATTAATTTACAGTCCACTTTTCCCACCTCCAATTCTTCCTCAAAATCTCAACAGGACTCCTTAGCCATTACTGAGGTCTTGTAAATGATTTGAAGAATTAGGTGCACATAGCGTCTTTTGATTTACTCAGGCACGTGTGTCGTTTCCTGAGCTAGCTCTTTGAAAACTTTTAGAATTCTGACATAGCGAACAATCCATAAGGGCTTCGTCCGCATACAACTAATTAGAAACACACAGTTCTGACCCATTTCAAAGCCCTCTATTACGCCCCCCCCCCACTCAAACAAAATATTTCATTTTCCTGTTCGAGAGAAGGATCTCTGAAAGCTAACTGAACACCTAGGATCAAACATGCCCCCGTTTATATTAATTATACACCTAGGAGTAAACACGGACAACTTGTGTAAAAGTGCCGCCTTTGCACCAGGGGCCGTAGAGCTCATGTCATTGGAAGTATATTTTTGTTAAACGTTTCAACTATTTTTATTAAAGTGGCTATTTCAAAAGTTTAGTGGGATATCCTGAGGGGTGAGGGTGTGGATAGTGAAAAGGGCATGTGAGGGGGCTGGTTGCCCTCCAGTCACTTCTGTTCTTGTAAAGAGCCCTAGAACTTTCCATTTTCAATCGATGAGCTGTTTCCGACGTTTCAATGACCATCCCTTCCGCACGAAGTGGTCTGGTAATAAAAAGAAGATGCATGATAGCCACTTCCTGCTTAGCTGAGGCGGTGGTACTGCACTGCCTGTGAAAAACATTTATTTTCCTTTTTTGTTGGGTTTCGTTGCCCCAAGAACTTAAGAATATAAGTTTTGAATGGACCGGAAAAGTTGTTTGGCTCTTTTTCGGGCCTAATTTTAGGAAAGCCTGTGCCCTTGAACATTTGTGTAAATTAGACTCCTCTCGGCAATAGGGCTTATGGCTTTAAGTTCAGACTGATGAGTGACAAACGCTGTTTGATCGATTTCTAGGCCCCCTAATACCGCAATAAAAGGAGGTACCTCGTGGCCCTCCAATTACTTTCAACTCCTCCAAAGTGCACTATAGCTTCCAATTTCCCATCGAATAAACCCCTGTCCATCTTTCTGTGACACCCCCTTCCATTTTTCTTATTATACCATTAGCTTGGTCAAGAAAATAATGAACAAGAAATGACAACCATTGTGTTATCTAAGTATGATTGCAAAACAAGACTTAACAAACACTATTTAAGTTTGGTAAGCTCCACCAAGCCACACAAATGTCCTGGTACCGTTACTAAAATATTTTGGTTCTCTTCCAATCAATGGTAATTTTTGTAAAATCTTTGGCTCTCTCCCAAAATGTGAAATCATCTGCAAATTTATAGGAGGCAATGTGCACTAGAAATTGGAAGTCATCTACTAAATATAAAGGATAGCCTACATGTCGTATTTTGTTTTAGACCCCTATGCTGTAATTTTTAGTCCCGTACGTGCAGTAGCGATATAAGACATATTTAAATCCCAGCTTTGGTCGAATTGCAATATTATTTACAAAATATGTGCTCTAGCGGCTGTGTATAACTTTTATTTGATCATTTAAAACCACTCCCCTAATAATCACTGACTGATCATGTGTCGAAAAGGGTGCAACATTTTTGTATTGGTGATGTTAGGTATTAAGGAAGGTGGGAACTTGGGTCTCCAAGCCTGGAATCTTTTAATTTTTCGATGCAAGCAAAAGAAAAACTATGCGTGAAATTTGTCCTTATCGGAGCCAATCTTGCATTAGAACAGTCACCTGATCATTTAAGAGCATTCTAAAAATGATTTCTGATCAAGAACGTGTCAAAAGAGGTGCAACATGTCTATACTAAACTGCGAAGTTTAAAGATTTATAGAAGGAGAAATTTATCTAAAAATATTTCTTAACATAGGATTTTAAGTTAAATTTACCGAAAGTAAGGCTGAGCTTATCGTGTCACAGCTGGAAGTATTTTCTTTTTGTACTTGTCGCCTGATCTGATTTAGACAGACGACTAAAAGACTTTATTCGATGGCATATTGGCCATTGGGGACCTGAGGATACGATAGGTGAAGAAAATGGGACTAATCTCATCTGATCGGTTTTGACCCTTATATTGGATATCGGAGCTTTCAATTTATGATCGTCTAGCCTCGTGCGAATATCCACTCAAGGGGAAAAAACCGATTATACATGGGAGACGCGCATCAGTTTTTACTAAATTACGGTATATCGTTGACTGTGAAAGAGTCGTCTTACAAAATAAGCTCTTATATACCGCCTGTACAAGTTTTGGACCCACTCCCATGCTTTATCCCTTTGGATATAACCCCGTTATGTTTGAAATTCGTAGTAACACAAGGCTATTTACACTTAATTGAAGAAAGCAGATGAAGTAGTAAAACATCGATTAGTGTAACAAAAATACAAAGGAAAATATTTGTCAATAGTTGTTAATTTCAATTATAAAAGTAGTTTTTATCGTAAACAAAAAAAATACGGTCCATTGACTTCCATCTGAAATCATTTCATGGTCATGAATCAGATAAGCCGGTAGTGATTTTTAATCACCTTTCATGCTCTAACTACTAGACCTTCATTTCTTTTCTTCATATTTGGGATTTATCGATAAATGACATGCATTTCGAACAAATGCTAACCAGTGTTATTACTTTTTATTGCGTTATAAGTGAAAGGAAGAGAGAAAGTAACATAATAGGATTACCATATCCAACAGAGATTTGTCTCCTTAAGGGCTGGGCACATGTAGCTGATTTCGGGAACTGATTTCCGAATCAGCGCCGATTTTAAAAGAAATCGGTGTCGATCTCTAAAAAATTTTCTAATTTTTCGGCGCCGATTAACAAAATCAGCGCCGATTTTCATCATAATCATCACAAAAAATAGGGATACAAATAAATAGTCAGCCAGAGATGTCTGTGGTGAAAGACAACTATTAATAAACACCAGTTGACAATTTGTGTCCATGATTTTTTTTTTTGAAAATCTCGCCCAATAAATTTTTGCTTTCAACAAATTTTTCTTACCGCTATCGTTTGTCCACTGATGCTGAAATCGGTTCCCGAAATCAGCTACGTGTGCCGAGCCCTTTAGGGGCCTTATTGCAATCTGAATTCGCTGAAAAACAAAAGAAACGAAAGGCCTCGCCGTATGCTGCGCTTACTGAAGGACTCTTCTGCGTTGGACGTCCACTCATCTTTTACTGGTTAAATCAAAACCGAGAGTATCCAAAGATGGTGCAGCGTAACAAAGTCCGAAGCGGCAGTTGAAAGACCGTATGCAGTAAAAGCATAGAGCAAGTGCATGGGAATTGGTGATTTTATGGATTCGCTGACTTCACTTTACAAAAATGGCTTTCAAAACAAGCATTGGTATCTGCTCCTCTTCCATTATTTTACGGATTATTTTACGGAGTCAACGCTGAATTTCCCAATAAAAAAACATGACTTTTTGGAACACTTGATCTCCTCCATTTCCAAAGGACTGAAATTAGTATCGAAAATTAGATCCGGCTAGATTGTCTGAGTGGTCATTGGCCAGCCAAATCTGACAAAAATACTTCTCTTTACCAGAGCCCCAACTGCAGGAGTAAAACACGATTCAGCTCTAAAAAGTGTAGAGTGGCACTGTATCCCTAATGCTTTGAGACCTTTCATATTTTCAGATAATAAATTTCAAAATTGTGTTTTCTGGGCGGATCCTCATTTGTGAACAGCTACTTTTCTTATTCTTGTATCCCGCTTTTTAGTTTCTAAATAGGCTATATATTCAAATTTTTTTTTTTTACGTATAAAACAACTCATTTGTGTCATTTAATCTCGAAGATTGAAAAATTCACCAGCGAGAGGGTTAAGGTGAAGCTTTCAGGACATATTGATTGGGATGTTTACAAGATATGGATGTTAAAAGGGCGTATCAGCAATATATCTGGAACGGCCAACAACACTAAGGTGAGACTCTCAAGGGATGTTGGGGTGTTTGTTAAACAAAATCAAAACGCACTATATGCATACAGGTTTTCAATATCTGCAATATCTCAGGAACGGTTATGGGGATCATGTTAAACCTTTCATAGCTTCAACAACTGCTGTTTCTACTACTAACTCTGTTACTACAACTACTACTTATGCTACTGATACTGAGACTTTTCACGGCTGTGACTGATTGCGTTTGTGACTACTTACAGCTGCGAATGCTTCCAACTGCGACTTCAACTGCTTGTAACTGTGGCTCCAACTGCTTGTGGCTTCGATGCTGAATACTTGGAACTGTGATTGCAACAACATGTGGCTTTAACTGTAACCTTTACTTGCGTCTGCAGCTGGTGTACAACTACTTGCGACAGTAGCAACTACTTGCGACTGTGGCTACGAATATTTGAATCGGTGACTGTGATTACTTGCGATTGCTGAGTAGGATGTTATAGGTTGATACGAAAGCGGATCCTTAAATGGCAGTTGAACTCGTTAATTACTGCGTCCTCTGCTTGCGCAAACACCAAAACTCATTTGCAAAACTTGTCCCTGACTCGTGGATATAAGCAAAAATACTGGCAATCGTTATAACAGTAGAAAAGCATTAGCTATAGCGAAGACTTATATTACATACTTATAAAAAGACTTATATAAAAGAGCAGTTATATTACAATTTTGTAACAATTACATCTTGGCATTTGAAAACAGTTTATAGAAATGAGTGGTTTCATGATATTGGAAGTAGGGACGAGACACAGATGATACCAAGACGAGAGTCTCCAACTTGGCAGTAGAAATTGCAACGGGATGCCGATTGACATTTGAGTGGGAGGAAATGTTTGGTAGACACATATTATCTTTGACTTGACTCAAAATAGAGAAAGAATTGTATTTTGTAGTAAAGGTGAAAATAATACATATATATCAAGACCACAAGAAGGTTTGAGTGCATTTTTTAATTATATTGAAGATAATGAGTTGCGATACTTTCTGACAAAGAGTGAAGTAATTACAACTCTTTAATTACAATTTTGAACAAAAATATTTATGCATCTTGAAATGTTTTTTTCTGGATAGATATTTCAGTTGATAGATATTTCACATGATTACTCCTCGACCTCTCATGAGAGAGAGTCCGGAGCAAAGAATAGCGGAGGACAAAAGGAGGCAAACCAGGAGACGGAGGGCAAATAGGTCCATTTGATTCCCGACCAGTCACCTATGTGGGTTTCCGGGCCAACACAGTCATTTGGCTTCATCCATTCTTATACCCAGACATAAGGACTAAGTTAAGCCACCCTCATAGATTTGGGCTCTTCTGGACCTTGCCTTGGCCACTGGTGTGATTAGTGAGGAACATTGCTAAGGGTCAAATAAGTGAGGTGGAAGTAGTTGAAGAGGATTGATGGAAAGGGTACAGGGATAAAATTCGGTGTTATTCATAGCCGAGGCCACCATCAAGAGAAAGACCCAAACCTGAGCTGACCAATCCAGAGGTATTCCATTCAGATGGTAATAAATAAACTTTCAAACGGGGATAAATCCATTCATTTAGACAGTGAAAAAACAGGTACAAAAATCCAGATATTGCGATCACATATAACGCGACCGTTTTAAGTAAAATAATAAAATTGAAACTAGCATATTTATAGACAACAAAATATATAATTTTTCGGGTCATTCACAATAATGAACTTCCGGATTATTCACTACATTATTTTCAGAGAGTTCATTGACAAAGTTCATTCAAAGTCTTGATGTAAATCTCCTTCTTTAATATTGTCCAAATGTAAAAAAAAAAGTTCCAATGAAGGTGGAAAACCCTTCCGTGTCTTCTAATTGAAAACCAAATGTTGAGTTTATAGTTGTTTACTGGGTTGGTCTCATTTCCCCATATATACGACGTATTTTTGACGTAACACCTTAGTTCGGTGTTGTTTTCTTAGACCACACTGCCGTTCCATAACGAACAAATAAACTGTCAAATGGGAATAAATCCATTTATTTAGACAGTGAAAAAAAAAAACAGGTACAAAAGTCCAGATATTTCGATCACATATACAGCGACCGTCTTCAGTAGAAATACTAAAATAATAAAACTGAAACTAGCATATTTATAGACAACAAAATAAATAACTTTTCGGGTCACTCACAAAATAATGAACTTCCGGATTATTCACTAGATTATTTTCAGAGTTCACTGACAAAGTTCATTCAAAGTTTTCATGTAAATTTCCTTCTTTAATATTGCCCAAATGTAAAACAAAATTTCTTATGAAGGTGGCAAAGCCTTCCGTGTCTTCTAATTGCAAACCAAATGTCGAGTTTATGGTTGTTTACTGGGTTGGTCTCATTTCCCCCATATATGACGTATTTTAGACGCAACACCTTAGTTCGGTGTTGTTTCTTAGACCGCACTGCCGTTCTATGACGAACAAATAAACTGTCATATGGGTATAAATCCATTTATTTAGACAGTAAAAAAAAAAAAACAGGTAAAAAAGTCCAGATATTTCGATCATATATACAGCGACTGTCTTCAGTAGAAATACTAAATAATGAAATTGCCCTGTAAAATTTCCCTGCGATTTATAAAGCCCTGTTTTTCATTATGGCTTTTTCAGGCAAAGTCAACCGAGTAAAAAAATCTTTTTGTTCATCGAAGAACAAACGTTCCTGAAAAAAAAACATGTATTCTTTTGTAAAGTATGGATAATAAACTTTTTGTTATAAACTGGAAGTTTTTCGTAGCTGTGAAGGCTGTCTGCAGTATTTTCTAGAGGTGTCTTTATATCGCCTCGGTCGGTGATGATTAGAAGTTATATTAAAAAATACGTTTTCAACTGAAACTAAGGAGTGAAACAAAACTTAAAACGAACAGAAATTATCCCGTATAAATAAAAAAGATCATGGTGCCGTTGTTTCTACATTAAATTTTAATCCAAAACGAGCAGACTAATTTAAAAAGTTTTTCCGAGGGAAGTAAAGAGCGAAGTTGAAACTTAAAACGGACAAAATTATTACTTCACAGCCTATCTAATATATATCAATAAAACTAGCACAAGTAAAACAACTAATTATATATATATATATATATATATATATATATATATATATATATATATATATATATATATATATATATATATATACATATTCACAACTGGTGTAAGACTATGAAAAACTTTACAGATAAGTTTATTGTTGTCAGGCTACATACTCACTTTGGACTCCCAAATCAATATTCCTTATTTTTACTTGGCCTTTGTGTTTTCAGTAAAGCGCTAGTTTTCTATAATCCTAGAAACATAGGGAAACATAGTTAGTTGCTTCATTTGTACTAGTTTTATTGACTTATATTAGATAGGCTGTGAAGTAATAATATTTGTCCGTTTTAAGTTTCAACCTCGCTCTTTACTTCCCTCGGAAAAACTTTGTTGTTTTTTAAAATTAATAGTTTTTAGCCACGTACAGAGGACATGGCTTAAAGTGAGACATGTCTTGGCAATAACATATAATGGATTCCTATCTCATCATGTCCTTTCTGGAGAAAGGATAGTACTAATCTTTACTGTTTTAAGTATAGACGGTATCAGAGATTTAGTCAAATTTGACGACAGTCTTGGGGTCAATCTTGTTTCAAATAAAGTCATAACGAAAGCTGTTATGTATGTTGATATATTCTTTTTAGTATGTAGCAGCTTACGCCTATATTCTTAAGTAATAGCTGGTGGCGAATCAGTACTGGAGACTCAAATGTTTGACATTTGGTATTCTTGTGGATGGTTTGCTAGCATTAATCCACAAAAAACATACTCAGGAATTTCCACATATTAATTAGTAATGTTGGTATTCCCTATTCCAAGTGTGTTCCCATATGTTAATTATGTTCATTCCCATTGTACTAAGTCGATGAAGGAAATTTATGTTAATAATTTGGTCATGTCTAGGTCAGGGTTTCCTCTGGTATAGAGGCCAAAAATAAGGAAATCATAATGTTGGGAAGTTAGAAATAATTGTTATGTAACTGGATTTGAAAGGTTGCAGATAAATAAATTCTTTCTGTGTATGATCGTGATGATTGATTTGATAGGTTTTAAAAGTAGTAAAACAGTAATTGGAATATGATGATTATTAATTTTTTGTCTTTAAAATATTGCTTACTGCCTTTAAAGAAAGGAGCCGAGAGTCGAATATTTTGGGAATGGTGATATAGTATATTCTGATGTCATTTTTTTATGGCTAGGATACTTTCTGTAGAACTAAAATTCCTCGAATTTCAAATTGCATCTTTTTAATCGTCTAATTGTTTTGGAACCATAGGACCAAGAAGATAGTGACTGAACGATACTGAGTCAAAACAAAAGAAACATTTGTGCAAACACTTGCAGGGGGAGAATCAGAGATGAGACTTGCATTCTGTCACCTATAGAAAATATCATTTAAGCTTTTTGACCAATTCTGATTACAAGCTATCTCCAAATTTTTGCGTGATGACATGTGGGGCCACGAATGTTTTAGGGATCACAAACCTTTTTAGGGGACTCTCTATCCCATTTTGTCACTTAAAAAGGCATTGGATCTTAAAAATCAGATCAAATGAGCCCGTCAGCAATCTATGCAGAGCGTGCCGACGCAAATAATGACAATGCATTGCATTGCAGAAAAATAGTGCCTTGGAATATACACCAAGTTGCGGAAACTGGCTACCCCCTCAAAAAAGAACTGACTCAACTTACAAAATTATTGTTACCTACGCTATAGAAAAAATTACGTGTGAAAAGGTTAAAACATATTTTATAGAAAGACTGTTTTACTTGTCTAAAATATTTAGTCTTAGTTGTAAGGACCGACATTATTTATAGTTCATGATATAGTTCAGATATAGTTCAGATAAAAATTTCATGATATTTCTGCTCAGTAGATCACTGGACATTCAATCCTGCAAATGATTAAATAAAAAAAACAAGTTTTTTTCAACTGAAAGTAAGGAGCAACATTAAAAATTAAACCGAACAGAAATTATTGCGTATATGAGGGGGTTGGCCGCCTAGTCAATACCTCGCTCTTTACGCTAAAGTTCGAATTTTTTTCGAATCACAAATCCCTGAATCACAAAGGCCGTTAATTAGAATCAATGGCTTTAATGAAAGCACTAAAAAAAACTTTAGCGTAAAGAGCGAGGTATTGACTAGGGGGCGAACCCCTCTCATATACGTAATAATTTCTGTTCGTTTTAAGTTTTAATGTTGCTCCTTACTTTCAGTTGAAAAAACTTGCTTTTTTATTTAATTTCTGATAGTTTTTTAAATAAGTCTGGGAAATCCGGTGCCCCCTTAATAGAAATGTCCATTCCTCCAAGGAAAGATCCTCCCACGTAACCCCGTCCTCCGAGCCCCCTACCAGAAAAAATCCCTCCTGAAACCGTCTGTATACTTCCTAATAACCAATATTATATGTAAACAATGGGCAAAGTTCATAAATTGCAACCCTTCCCCGGGAACTGTGGGGGACTAAGTCATCCTCAGACATATTTATTAGATTTTCGACTATGCAGAACAAAATGGCTATCTGAAATTTTGATTGGTGGACTTTGGGAAAAAAATTAGCGTGTGAGGGGCCAAGTTGCCCTCCAATTTTTGTGGTCACTTAAAAAGGGCACTAGAACTTTTAATTTCCGTTCAAATGAGCCCTCTTACGATATTCTAGGACTACTGGATTGGTACGATCACCCCTGGGGAAATAAAAAAAAAATAAATAAAATAAACACGCATCCATTATCTAACAAAATGGCTATCTCAAAATTTTGATTGGGAGACTTTTGGAAAAAAAATGAGCGTGGGAGGGGGCCAAGTTACCCTCCAATTTTTTTGGTCACAAAAAGGGCACTAGAACTTTAAATTTCCGTTCGAATGAACCCTCTCACGATATTCTAGGACTTCTGGATCGATACGATCACCCCTGAAAAAAAAAAACAACAAAAAAAACAAAAAACAAAACAAACAAACAAATAAACACGCATCCGTGATCTTTCTTCTGGCAAAAAATACAAAATTCCACATTTTTGTAGATAGGAGCTTGAAACATCTACAGTAGGGTTTTCTGTTACGCTGAATCTGATGGTTCAATTTTCATTAAGATTCTATCACTTTTAGGAAGTGTTTCCCCTTTTTTCGAAAATAAGGCAATTTTTTTCAGGTTCGTAACTTTTGATGGGTTATTAACTTTTAGTATGGGTTAGTAAATTTGATGAAACTTATATATTTGAAATCGGCATAAAAATCCGATTCGTTTGATGTATCTACTGATATAAAAATTCCGTTTTTTTAGATTTTCGGTTACTATTGAGCCGGTTCGCTCCTTACTTACAGTTCGTTACCACGAACTGTTTGATACAACAAACAATACAACTTTTTCAAGAATATTGAAAAATTTGTTGGTCAATTTCAATATTTCTTCATCAACTGTCGTTGCCCTAAGACATATAATGTGTTGTCCAATCCAAGTGAAGAACTTTCGGCTGTCCGCTGTCAAAATATGTCGTTTTCAACGTTTTCAAGAAAATCGCAAAATAGGGATAAGATTGGTTCGCAGACTTATCTTCCTTTTCAACTGTGAAAAAAAACACCCTGAGCCTTGGCTATAATACTTTTAACATCTTCCCTGCTCCCACCGTCTTACAAATAATACTACCAAGGTATGTGAAACTGTCCACTTAAGTTCCTTTCGTTACCCGACGTCACCTTTTCATTTTCACTTATTCCTAGCCTTAGCGACTTAGTTTTCTTAACATTAATTTTCCAACCTATGCTAACACCCTGAACTCGCAAAAACCTCTAAAAGTTCATTTATTTTGCTAACACTTTCATCTAGGAATCATTTAAAAAACCTAGGTCGAAATATTGCAACCAGGCCGAATCCTATGAATTATAAGCACAATACGCGGAAAAAAGATGAGCAGACAATGTACCTCCCTGACGAACACCGTTTGCTGGAAAGAAATATGGGATCATTTAAAAAACTTAACGCGTCATTAGCTGCTGGCTCGTAAATAAAAAATCACACTTTTATAAAATGGATTAAAAACCCAAAAATCCTTGAATCAAGAATGACTGCATGAAAAAGACGCCTGTTGCACGATGAAATTCAACGTCACACTTATGCCACAGACATAAACACAGCTAATTAGAAAACAGGGTGGGCAGGATTGCTGTAGCCCGCAATTGTTCAATCGATCATTCGAAGTCAATTGCAAAGGTCTTCGCTACAAAAATCACTACAGCTATACATAAAAGAAACTAACATGGGGATCATGTAGAAGAAGAATGAAAGTACGTTTATTCACTTCTTTAATTCAAACTTAATACGAGCATGTCAATACACCAAACAAATACAAATTAAAAATCCCAAGACGCAGGTGCTACTTCAATATCGACATAGCTAGATAAAAGGAAATTTCAAGCAATAAAGTCCCTAGGTAAAAATAGCAAATATGCGAAAAAAGAATGGCAAATTACGAAACTTTCCGTTACTGAAAATGAATATCCTTGACGTATGTCTCCTGCCGTTCCGTCGAATTAGTCAAGCATAATATTTTCAGCTAGAAAGCAGTCTTGATAAGGAGGAAAAATGCGGCTGTGAAAGTTCATGGTAAGTCTGTCGTCTTATTTTTCAAGATAGTCCGATGCACTTGATTTAAAACTTCCTCACAAGTAGAGAAGGAAGAACCAAGCATGGTTTAGAAATTGATTTTTTTGAATAGTCTCAATTTTGGATCTTTGATAGGACATATACTAACTTCATTGCCCCAATATAAATACCCGATTATGCCGGCAGTAACGTCAGACCCGTGATTGGATTGCAAAATTTAATTATAAGGGTCTACAAAACTGCAAAAGCACGTTGTTAGTCTTGCTTACAGGAAAAGGCATAGCTAGGGTCTCTTGCACCAGGGGACAATTCCAGGCTTTACCCCCCCCCCCCCCTCTCAACCTAAATTCTACTTAAGAAAAAAAAATATTGCGCAAACCAAAACACGGCACACCCCTCTCAGTAGTTGCAAACTCGAGACTCGGTTTTGGTGGACCCCAAAACTATTTACGAAAAAATGCGTTTTTTAAATTGTGAAAATTAAATAATGGTATACCTCTCCGAGGAGTTGCCAACGCCTCACTCGGTATTGGTAAACTCAAAAATAATTACGATTTTTAACTGTGTATTTACTAAAGCTATAAAACAAAAAATCTATCATCCCTATTTTAAAAGCAAATCTATAAAAAAAAATGAACATACCATAAACCATCCCCGACTTAAAAAAAAAAAACTATGTGTAACATTCATAGTTAAGTTCAACTCTTTAACGATCTTAAATTGATTAATTAAAAATAATCTTTTCCAAATCAAGTTTTCAAAGAAAAGTAGAGATCCATTTTAAAACTAAAAATGATCAGAAAGGTCACATAACAATTCAAATATAAAATAAACAGAAATTACTACGAATGATTAAATGAAACCTAAAAAGAACTGACTCTATTCCTTTCGCCTCTATCTCATTCCAGCATATTGAAAACTGACGCCTGAGTAAAACTTTAAACCGAACATTGGTAATTTTTGAAGCACTCTGCTTAGTTTGTTGAAGCAACATTTTGAATTGAAGAATGAATCTATGTTTTACCATTGATTTTCAACACAATTGAAAGAAATGTGTTTAAAAGGAGAAAAGTATGCATAAAATATAATGCATATCAGATTAACGAAACAAATTAATATAACCAAAATTAGTTTCAGATTTAAATTCTGCAAAGGGACCGAAACACAACATGAATGTCATTTCCAAGCCAATTTGAGACAGAAAAAGTATGGCCCCATTTTAGGCGTAACGACTGATTTAGTTTTTTGGTCTGGTATGATCAAAACATTTTAAAGCCAAGTAACTCCCTTTTGGTTTAGGCTGGACAAAAATATATAAAGTCCTGGCCGATTGGAAAAAGTTGTTAGCTGATTTGTAGACGAAACAAACTTTAATTTTCAAGTTTTTCCTTTGTATAGGGGTTCCCTTGACTCAGGAGCTTCTGGATATGCTTTAAGCTTTTAAGATAAAAGTGGTTTGAGCTTTGTCGGGTAAACATATATTTTCGACACAAGAATATTTTTTGTTTCTAATCCCCTACACCCACCAAAACATTTGAAGACCTTTTGCCCTCTCTCCCGTAGCACCAATTGAAAACTACAACTGGATCGATCTAGCCGTTACTGCGAGTTTCAGATACCCTATTTTGACAACCAGGGTAAACATAGTCTCTCTTGATTTACCTCGTTACTTTACCCTGAATAACGTCTAAGTTCCAGGGGGGCTTAATAGTGCAAATTTTTTTTAGACGGATTGTTTAAGATTGTTGAACGCTTTTTAGTCCCTTTTCACCTCCCCCTAAGCACACAATTCGAAGTCCTCTCAACCTCCCCCAAACACTCTAAGTTTAAACTGGATCCCCCCGAGTTATTCCCGAGATATTGTACATATGCTATTCTGATAACCTGGACACATGTGGTGTCTTTTGATTGACCTCCAGCCCCTTTTTTAAATTAGCATTCTGGATCCATTGGGTCCCTCTAAACTCCCTAAAAATTTTTAATCGATCCCCCAAGCCATATCTGAGACGTTGCGGATACGCTAATTTGATAAACTAGGTACACGCAATGTCGTTCCACTGACATTCTACTTGAACCGGGATAGTTTCTTGTCCCATAGCGGCTTATAGTGCCAAAAATTTTAGGTGGATTGAAGACAAGAATATTTAGCTCCTACTTCCTCCTCTGTCACTCCACAAGCCAAAAGTTAAGGTTCGCCCCCCCCCCCCTGCAACCCTACCTGAAATTTTTGACTTTACCCCCAGCACTTTTATAAAATGACTTTGCTAATCCCAGTACTCATCATAACGTCCACTTAGTTCCAAAATTAAAATAATTTAAATAGTATACTAAATCTTTAACTTTATTCCTAAAGCAAGGTTATATTAAAAATTAACCACAAAATCACACAAAAAAAACAAATTTTGTTCTAAAGGACGGGAACTCAAAATCATGTCTCGTGGGGTATTACGATAATTAACGTCAAGCTTGTCCTAATTTTACCTCTTATCTAACTTGCAGAGATCAACGAGTAAATCATCCTGAAAAAAAAAAAAATACAACGTCAAAAAAGATAATAGAATATAAAAATAAAAGTGCGAAATTACATTAAGACATGATAAAAACAGTATAGATTACTAATCAGTGGGGAAAAGCTTTAGCATTTAAATCAAGTTTCTGCTTCTAAGACAAGAAGACCTAATATCACAGAGAGCTCATAAATATTAATGTTTAGCTGCTACCTCCTATAAAGTTTCATAGTTGCATTTTTATAGGCCACATTTCTAGAGCTTTCTGAACTTTGTTGGTCATAAGAAGGTGCAAATTTTATAGCCTTTTCAAAGCAGATTATAGGGGTTAATGACTCCTAGATACACTCATTCTCGAATAGCTACTTTATTCTAGTGTAATGAATCTCACCAAGATTACCAAAAGAATAGATTAAAGCTTGTGTAAATTATGATACAGTAACATAAATTACTCGCTTTGGACTTTTGCATGAAGAGACAAAAAACAAAACAAAACAATAATGACAACTTTTTACAGTACAAATTATTTCCAGTATGTGCAAACAACAAATCCGGTACAACTATCTCTCAAATTTTCAATTTTTTGTTAGTTTTTTTCACTCATTTATTAGCTCAACATTTCAAATTTCTTAAAACAAGAACTGGGAGTCCCCTCCATAGAAATGAACCCCCCCGAAACCAAAGAAGTAATGCAAAAATTTTTTTTTTCAGATTTTGACTACCTACAACTTTCAGCATCAAATTTGTGGATTTATGGCAATAAATCACATAAAAATTTCTCAAAGAACAATGGATTTGGTGTAAAAAAAAAAAAAAAAAAAAAAAAAAAAAAAAAATAAAAAAAAAAAAAAATAAAAAAAAAAAATAATAGGTGTCAAAAGAAAGTAAATTCTTTATAAAACATTTAAACTATTCGATTTTTTAAAGTTCTCAATCCATTTGCAGGTGTCAGCACCATGACATCCTTAAAGTTATTTTCCATTTGGGTAAATTCAACTGTGTGAGCTAGGTCTATTTATGCATATTCTAGTAGCACTCGTGACCTTAGTACCTTATTGCTGTTTATAATAATTATTGAGAATAAACTTCCAATAAAGACTAAGTAAAAAATTAATGCTTCACATTACTGTGATCAAATTCTACTAAACTACAGTAAATATACCAACAATAAAAAAGCTTACCCGTAAAGGTAATAGAAGAAGGATAGAAGATAAAATATCATTTTTATCCATCCTTCCCTCATACACGCGTTTAAAACATCAGCATTCATAATATTCGTAGGATCATAAAGACCATATGATGACATTAGCGGCCGTTTTGAATACCTAAAAATAATCAACAAACGTTCTCAGAAAAATTTTCAAAAAGGAAGATTGACTTCCAGTTAGCACAAATTCGAAAATGGAACCAGAAAACATCCTTATGATTATAAACTAAAATTACATAGGATGTTCACAAACTTTTTGGGGCACCACCCCTAAAATATATCTACCACCTTTTATATCCTTAACGCTCACATCATCATTGAAAACAAGTCTCGATAACACCTATGTGTCGTGTCAATATATATTTCGGAATTTAAGTTCCCTAATACTTCCTGGAAGAGTACAATGCCGCTAATGACGCAATAGCACGATTTAAGGAGACATTAAAGCTGTGTGTACACTTAGTAATAGCACAGAGGCCCCAAATATTATTGAGATGTGTGCGTTCACCCCCTCCCCCTCCCGCTTAATATCGAGGAATAGGGTAAGGATTTTTAAACTACCCCATGTCTGTTTATTTAAAACTTCAATCAAGAAAAGAAGAGAAAAGGCTCTTTTTTCAAAAACTAAATCTGTTTTGCTGCTCAAACTTATTTATATATTTATCATTATAGTCATTCCTTATAGAGAATTACTTTTTCCATCGGCTTATTTAAAATCTAATTTTATTAAACATAAAAACAACAATAGAAAGACAAAAAAATGTTTATATATGTTCATATACATAAAACCTGAACATAGACGACTCCAAAATAACTTGACCGTAAAAGGGTGGTGGCGGTAATATCAGCTTTTTCTCATTTCACCATTAACAGTTTTTTATCACATAAGCTACAAGAACATGCATAATAAAGAATAAAGGGAAATTTAAAAAAGAAGCTGGCAAAGTAAATTAAACTGTTTTACACGAGATAAACAAATAGCAAAAATGGACTTAAAATATAACTTGTTAAAATAAAAAGGATCAACCGATTCAGCTTCAATCTTTACTTGACGACTATGGGATCATCAACTTAAGATGCCAAAGCCAATTCTCTCTTTAAACGCAAAAGAGACGTGTATTACAGCAAAATTCAAATTTCGTAGGGAGATGTCATTGAGGTACTTGCTAATTATACAGAATACACCCAAAAAACGAGGTTAGCTTAATCCTAGTGAAATGTACCAAAATATGTTGAAAATACAATACTCTATTAACAAGATTATGGGAACTACAGAAGAAAATTATGGAAAGCAGACCTCCCAGAACGCATTATATTAAATACCTAACCTAACCAAAATACCAATTCTATACATTGAATATTTAATTAAAATACACCTACAACGTAGTTTTTCCATTAAGCCTAAGCTATCCGAATACAGATATCTAATCCGGCTTTAACCAAAATATTGTAGATCAAAATTCTTGAGCGTGTTCTGAAAAATTAACAAGTACCGTCATTGATAGCGAACATACGGAAGAAAACCCATACTTTCACCTGCCATTGGCAAGTATATTTTGAAGACTGATAGCCTTATTAATTTCATGAAACATTAGCAGCCCCCGGATTTGAAGTAACTATTCGGAACACTTCTGACTGTTTAAAAAAAAGAACTTGGTATACACCGATTTTTTTGTACTTGTTTTGTATGAATCAATCTAATTGCATGTACTGTTCCAATAATAGTGTCCGGCTAACATTTCTCCCATTTTGTTCGTGTCAAAATATTTGAGGAATCAATTTATAAATAGTTTTTTTTGGTCATCAATCCACCAATGTGTTAATTTTATGACGGCAAAAATAGATTTCAAGTCAACCGGCGAATTAACGAATTGGTTTTCAGACATTTTTACTTTTCTTCAAACACCATGATTCTTAGGCTTGAGAAGTAAAGAGTTCGACATGAGTATTGAAGAAGCCTTCACAAAGGCTCTCTCTTATCAGTGAGATTACAGACTAAACTTATTTTTTTTTTACAACTAATGGGATAGCAAGAATAAAGGCCATTTTTGGGATTGTACGTTCATGCCAGAGAACAAAAAAAAAACAAATTGAGATCTTAAAAGAGAAGTTTTTTTTTCTCTTAAAAGAGAAGTTTACTCACACTTTAAGCTAAGGTTTTAGTTTTTAGCCGAATCCTTTAAGAAGAACTCCTTAAAAACAAGGGTTGTTAAACTGGAATACCACTCTTTCTTAAAGTACTTAAAAAAAAATTAGCGTAAAGAGCGAGGGGGACTAAACTTGTTTTTTTACAACTAATGGGATAGCAAGAATAAAGGCCATTTTTGGGATTGTACGTTTATGCCAGAGGAAAAAAAAAAAAAAAAAAAAAAAAAAAAAAAAAAAAAAAAAAAAAAAAAAAAAAAAAAACACAGAGTTGGCATCTTAAAAGAGAAGTTTTTTTCTCTTAAAAGAGAAGTTTACTCACGCTTTAAGCTAAAGTTTTAGTTTTTAGCCCAGTCCTTTAAGAAGAACTCCTTAAAAACAAGGGTTGTTAAACTGGAATACGACGCTTTCTTAAAGTACTAAAAAAAAATTTGCGTAAAGAGCGAGGGATTAAAAACGGGGAAGCATGCTCCATATATGGAATAATTTCTGTTCGTTTTCAGTTTTTAATGTCGCTCCTTACTTTCAGTTGGAAAACTTTTTTTTTTAATTTAATTCCCGATCCTTCTTCAAATAATGCCGGGAAATCTGCCTCACCACTCCAGGGAAATTCCCTCCCCCCACCAAAAATCCCAAATAGAAAGTTCCTCTCACGTAAAATATCCCCTTCTCCAGGCAATTCCGTCATCTGTGAAAATTCCCCCTCGGAAAATTGCCTGCGGACAATTTCACCAGGAAAATTCTCCATAGCCTACTTTCATTTGAAAAATGAATACATTTTTCAAGTCCTACCAAAAATCACGCTCCATGGAAATTTGTTTTTCCCAATGGAAAGTTTCTCCCGCGGAAAATTCTCTATGGAGAATTTCTCCCGAGGAAAATCCCCTTGTCCATCAAAAAAAATCTCCCAGACAAATCCAACCCTGCTGAAAATTTTCCGCGGAACATCTCAACATGTAGAATTGAGTTGCCAAAGAGAAAGTGAGAAATATAAGAAAAAGTTCGTATACGAATTCTGGAAAATTCCCCCCGTGTAAAATTTCCCCTGGAAAGTTAACCACCGGGAACTCCCTCTCCACAGAAAATTATCGCCGAGGAAAATACTTCCCAAAAAAATATCTGTATTCATCCCAATAACAAAACTATAGGCAAATAATTGTTAATTTTTATATCTGGTAGCCCTTTCCCCAAGGGCTATCGGGGGATTTGTCGTTCCCAGAGACATAATTAGTGAGTTTATCTTTCAACTATACTGAACGAAATGGCTATCTCAAATTTTTGATCGGATAACTTTGGGAAATAAAGTGACGTGAGAGGGCACTAGTTACTTTTTATTCGTTTTGGTCACTTAAAAAAAACGGCACGAAAGCTTAATATTTCCATTCGTTTTCAGTCCTGGAACCATTGGTTCGATACGATCCCCCCTGGTAAAAACAAAAACAAATAAACACGCATCCATGATCTCTCTTCTCACACAAAAAAAAAAAATCCGCATTTTTGCAGATGGGAGTTTGACACCGCAACAGTAGGGTTCTCTGACACGCTGGATCTGATGGTGCAATTTTCATTCAGATTCCTTGGTTTTGTGGGATGCCTTCTCCCCCCCCCCCCTTTTTGGAAATCATGCTAATTTTCTCAGACTCGTTGCCTTTGATAGGTAGCATTATACTTAATGAATTTTATAAATTTGGAAAAATCATAAAAATTAATTCTTTTGATGTATGTATTGTTATCAAAATTCCATTTTTTGAGTTTCTGTTATTATTGAGCCGTTACTTGCAGTTCGTTACCACGAAACTGTTTGATAGTCGGTAAATGTCTATAACTTCCAGCTAATGACCAATCTGAAAACTCATATGATCTTATATACGGGGTATCTGAACATTATTCTCCATCACACTATCAGTCAGCAGCTTTCGGATCCTCACAAGAGAGCATGCTATTTATCTTCCATAGGTCTGTCGTCTGACAGGCTCTTCTGCTAGTAAATTAAACGAAATTTGATAGCAAAACCAACTTTTCATGCTACAATTTCTTCAACCACTTGGGATTACAAAAATGTTTATTTGGTCTGCCTACACATTATTAGTAAGTAATTATTGATTCTTTATATGAATGGTTTGCTATAAACTTTTACGTTCTACAAACAGATTTTGGCATATGACTTAAATGCTTCGGAATACAATATTATTATATGGACAAAAACCTACCTATAACAATGATAGGCAATTAAAGGGACGTTCAAAGCCATAGTGGTCCATTCACCGGCAAAAAGGAACAAAAGATTCATAAATATGTGGATCAAATACTCAGGTAGCACCAACTAGAAGAAAAAAAAACAACTAATAAAGTACTTTGAAGTTAAAAGAACAGGAATAAAAGACTTAAAACTATGAAGAAAGCTTGGTCAGCTAGATTGACACACACCAGTCATGTCTACACTAAACAGTGTAGACATGAGACTCTGTGTAGACTCTGCGTCTTGAGTGTCCATCTAATCAACGACGACAAAGGCCATAAGCCCAGGATATGATGCCTCGTTCTTTACCACAGGCACAGTAACAGGGGGGGGGGGGGGCTGGACCATTCTTCTAATATTTCCCAAAACAACTACTTTTATGAGCGTTTTAAATCCTCCTTTGACAGTGACATATTTGTGGAATTTATAAGGCTCTTTAAATAACCTAAAGGAAACAAGTCAAAAGCAAACAAGGAGAAACAGCATTTTTAAATATCACATAAGTAACTAAAGTTAGCTATCTCGATCAAAAAATTGGTAAGTATCACAAGTCCTAAAAGTAACAAGAGTACACAATCGTACGCCTGGCAAAAAAAAAAACTAATAAATATATGCTACTTTTATGCAGCTTAAAAAAACACAATTGTGGTCTCAAACAGTATACAACAGAAAATAATATTTTATACGTAAAAACAGAGATTCATCTGTAATTTAAACTTGGAAGAAAAAAAAAACATATAAATTAACTTAAACCCAGAAAAATGTATGATTATGGATCAGAATGCTTAACAACACAACTATTTTCGCTTACTATAAATATTAGGTTGCATCTTATTGAACCATTTTGCAACAAACTGGGCATCAGGTTTTTTCTTAAAATTCAAAACAGTTGGTTTCACATCAGACTTTCAATTCACGCTTGTATCTTACTGCTGGGAAAAAATGGCCAAAGACTTGAAGCAATATAAGATTGAAGTTAGTGTCTTTTAATATACTCCCTTATTATCTGAGAAAGACGTTTTTAACTTACTAATACCTATTTAGTAGGACTTTCGATAAATTTTGGAGGCTTTATTGTTTTCACAAGCTTTTGCTCTACAAATTTCATTTCTTTAATCTTATTGTGTCCAGCACTGAAATCGTTACATGTAAATTAAATCAGCATAATCGTCATGTAACAAAATAAGCAAGATGCATGTTCTTTCCATGAAAGAAAGAGAAAGAGTTTGCTTTCATGCCTCAAACAATATTTTCACTGCCGAGTAGTTAATTGCTAATTAGAATAGATAATCCAAATGCGAAATATACTACAACATTTTTTCTGATGTAATTAGAGATTCTGCCATGAATGTCGCAATCTAATTTATTGCTATATATTCGTCCATATATTGAACAAATGACTTACAAATACAATTCTTATAAATACAAAAAATAATAAATTGATTCAATGATTAAAATAATCAATTAATTTATCATGCTGATTGTACTAGAACCATTCTATTGAAAATTACGAACGATATCAATTTTTCTTTAACAAGCTCAGTAATTATATCGGACAAATTAATATTCTGACTGCTATTTAGTTTCTCATTTAATTTACCAATTTTCAAGCTTCCACAAAAACAAAACACTAAATATATCAAAATAGAGCAGATGATATTAAATATGCAACGACTTGCCTTCTTCTAAACATTTATTAGAAATTAACCCTCAATTTCAACTTAATCGATATTATCATGCTTTTATTTCCAAGACTTTGAGGTTATTTTTAAATTGAGTACCCTTTAACGCAAACATTGAAAAAAAAATGGATATACAGAAGAATCTAAAAGTGGAGACAAACTCCCAAAAAACTGAACATGGTATTTTTAATTCTAGAAGAAGATAAACAGGAACTGAAAATATCAGTCCTATTGAATGATCCAGTTGAATCAAAAATATAAAAAAGGGAAAAACAAAAGGCACAAAAGTAAGCTACATAAAGAAAAAAGCATATAAGGCATGTGATTAACGCACAAGATTTACACTTCGGTATGTGAAGACTAAAACCCCTGTTTCCTAACAAGCACAATTTATAAATGCACCATAGGAATGAGTGTGATAAAAAATACCCAAAATTAGGAGGAAAGCTGAAAGAAAGTCGAAGAAAGACCGTACAAAGGATTTCAGGAACCGATTGCAGCAAGGGTGTATTCCACGTCAAGTGATTATAATTAATGATGCTAAGGAGGCGGGGCTTAGTCACGTTTCTCGGTGATTAATCATCATTAATTACGTTCTAGACAAGGAATGTACTAGGGCTTTAGAGCTTTAGGCATGTAATTTATCATATTTAATGATTATCATAAACTAATCGTAATTAATGATGATTAATCACCGAAAAACGTCAATAAGCCCCGCCTCCTTAGCATCATTAATTATAATCACTGGACGTGGAATGCACCCTTACTGAAATCGGTTCCTGAAATCAGCTACGTGTGCTTAGCCCTTAAGATGGATTTATGGATTAAGTAGCGTCTATGGTCAAGCACTGTTTTAGGGGTTGAGGTGGATATTTTGTAGCAAAAGGAGTAAAGAGCAATAGCAAAAAAGAAATAAATGTATTTTTCAGTGAGCTACGTTTATCACCTGTAATGCTAATTGAACTTTAGTCATACCAGAAAAAAAGAATTTATCAGAATCCAGCAAATGACATTAATACAACACACAACCAGCAATTAGGCCTTTAGCTTCAGAGTTTTCATAGGAGATGAAATTTATTTGGATGAAGCTCATACATCAGTCATTATATCTTTTACAAGCAATACAAAGAGCATAAGATAGAACAGTCTACAAAGAAGCCAACAGCTTAAATTTCAGGTATTTTCTAGCCAAATCTCTCAGTAACTAGAGCCATCTTCCATGAAGATTTTTCATGACAATTTTGGAGCGACAACAAGAAATATATCTCGTTATTGCTAGTGCATGGGTTTTAAATAGGAAATCAGTAGTCTATTTAAATTTTCTGCGGAAGTTGCTCAGAAATGTTGTTGGAAGTACAACGAAATAGGTCTTTGGGCTATAATAAGAAGAAATGGAATCTAAAAATCTTTCTTGAATAATATACATAGCCAATATTAAATTTATTCTAGATAAATTTTTGCTACTTGGGATGTCTTGACATATATTTTCTATATCAGCAGATAGCTTATATCAGTCTCCTTCTTGGTCTAAAAGCCTTACACAGCCTTATAGTATGTTTCTCAGAAATTTATGCTTTATTTTAACACAACGTTTCTCAGCTCTAGGGGCGTAGCTTGGCTCTAAGTTTAGAGGAGGGATGTAAAGAATGTGCCGACAAAATTGTCCAATGTGCAGACAAATGCGGACACATAAGCCAAATTAAAATAAAAACATAAGCTAAATTCCATGGTGTCGGCACCGTGTGCCGACACCTTGGAATCTAGGGGAGGGTCATCCTCCCATCCTCCCTTAGCTGCGCCCCTGCTCAGCTCAACATTTTGGCTGAGTTTACATATCTGTCCCATAACTAAATTGCCAAGTGAATTTCCAAGAAAAATACACCGACGAAAAAAGCTAGAGTCCCCCCCCCCTCCTTAGCTGCACCCTGCTCAGCTCAACATTGTGGCTGAGCTTACATAATCTGTCCCATTACAAAGTTTTGAAACGGGTTTCCGAGAAAAATACACCAACGAAAAATAACTCAGGAAAATGTATACCATAATGAAAGTATGATGAAAATTGGGAAAAAAGACATACTCACTGGATTCAAGCTGCTGCAATGATCAATTGGATTTTTGTATTCCGTTTTTAACTCGTCAAATGCAATTACCTATTAGAAAAAATGAAAAATAAAGATTTTGGAGAAACAAATATCATTCTATAAAATGCCCTCAGGCTTAAAAAAAATGGAAGTTTTTAGGTTTGTTTCTTTCCTAGATATTAGCAACCACATCATTTTTTTTTTTTCTTACACCTTGCTTAGTTTCAATTTCTTACCTGATTGAAATTTGAAATCTAAGTCTATGGTTAGAATATCTAGCAAAGGAGGTTATCGAATCTCAATCAGATCTTTTGAAAAATATAAATAAGCGTCACAGTAAGGCCTTTTGGGTGCAACCTTACTCTGTGGGGGAGGGGGAGAAGTAGGGGGTCCCCAAGTCCATGTCATTTAGAAATTTACCACAATAGATTACTTACTAGAAACCAAACTTAGTGGGATTTCAGAGTGAGTGGCGTAATTGTGCTTCTTGGGAATCCAGAACTGACAAGACCTTTTTGATGGAGGAAAAGGGACATCTCCATCAAGACATCTAGCAGGGGGAGTTGTACGATATTTACCAAACTTATTGAAACCAATATTGTGTATCAAATCTGTGTACTTTGCTATTTGAGATTTTTCTAAATCCCACTATTTTTTTTTTTTTTTTTTTTTTTTTTTTTTTTTATAGAATCCCAGTTTGGAGCAAAGAGAAATATAGTAGACAAAGTCATTTTCAGAAATATACAAACAATAATTAACTTCGTTTTCAAAATGGACTAAAAAGTAAAAAGCGATTTTTTTTTCTTGAGAATATATCAAAAAGGTGAAAAACGAGGGGCCTAAAACGGGTGGGCTTTAAATAACATATGTCTCAAATTGACCTAAGTTATAAATACAAATGAATGTGTAATTCATATATATGATTCCAATGCATGTCATCTTTTCATACAAAAAGCTAACACACTTTTCTTTTATTCAAATAAAGGTATTGCTTGAACTCTCTAACACTGGCAATTATATGTAACAGTACTACATTATTAGCAGCATTGCTACAACAGAAAGTGACTGCTACAACTTGACAAACCTCGTTTTCTGTCTTTTTTTTTACTCTAAAAAGTTTAGTTGTAACTTTTGATAATTGATTTTCAGCATATGATGAGTTTAAACTGGATGACCTATTTTCTATTTATCCTTGAAAAAATGTTCTGTATGGTACGTTTTCACTTTGCTTTTGTTAGAAAAGATCCCATTGCTAAATGATAATAACATTTGTACCAACTATGTCCCAGCACATATAAAGTATTTTATCTCAGAGGCTGATACAACTTCAAAATAATATGACTTACACAGAATATAAGGAAGAATATTTACATAAATCTACAGTTTTAGAAGGCCACGGGTCTTAACGTCTTCTTCCCCTTTATACATTCCTGGTTGATTATTTATAAGCGAAATATAAATGCTGTTATACTGATAGACAAATAACAGAAGAGAGTAAGCAGTTATTACAAGAGTTCTACCTTTTGTGTATAAAAAAAGCTATACTACAGTAAAACTTAGCAAAACTTCGCTTTCTATATTTTTGTCATTTTGGCAACATGAAAATGATCATAGTTCTTGTTGTTTTTCCTTTGTAAGACCTTATTATATATTATGTAACAAGTACTGTTAGAAAAAACTTTTTAATACCAAACTGGATTAAGTAGTGTGACTACTAAAGTATCTTGGAATAAGAACTGTCATTTTTTGGCCCTAACGTCTTGATTTTGATTATTTTAAAAATATCTTTAGCGAAATTTCTCTGGTGTAAAGATGCTCCTTGGTTTAATTTTGGAGGGGACTATGCTATATCTCCTCCCTTTTTGTTCCAGTATTTGTATGCGTTACTACTAAACTGTACGTTTTAAAATGTAGAGCTAAGAAAAAAGTCTCTTAAAATAGAAAGTAACTTGTTTCATTAAAGACAGAGCTCTAAATTTTTGCCAGGAATATGTCTAAGATTTTTTTTTTAGAGTTGCCCCTCCAAGGAGCAAGCCTAAATTGAAGCGCTCCTTCCTCTTTACTCATTCCATTTGCTTGATTTTGCTATAAATTCTTGAATGGGCACATGACTGTGCTGATCCTAATGCATTTGCCATAGAGATGCCTGACCAAGGTCCCCAGAAGTAAAAAGATTTTTGCTTGTTTAAATAATTTTACACGCACGTCTGCACATATTAGGGGGGGGGGGGGAGGGGGTCATCCGATGACATAAAAATTATTGTTTTTTATTTTAGCCCCCTAGAAAAGTTCTCCGATCCCCCCTTTCCCTGCCCTAAGAGCCAGAAATGTGTCTGTCTATGTGTTCATGAAAAAAATATTGACCAGATTTGGCTCTGGTTAAAGATAATCCTAAACTGGATAAATTCTACCCAAATTTTTGTACATTGGTGTCACTTATTTCACTTCCCATAATCTTCTCTAGGCTACGAAGACAGGAATACCTTGAGGGGAGGGTGTAGCTTGTGATGGATAATCCAAAAAGAATTACTTGCACCTTAAAGTCTCATCTGTGTGAACTGGTGTATACACACTAGCTAAATCAAAGGTGAACATAGGGAGAGGCAAAATTTTCGTCAGAACATCTGAAAACCTGCAGTGTATTTTAATATTCCAACTGTTTTCTAGAAGCAACAATTTATTCCGGATACTCTTAGTTCTATTCTGCCACAAATAAAGAACTAAAATTGATGTTTTGCAAAAAGTTAGGAGTATAACGCCTAAAAAACATGTGAATTGTTTTGTTTTTGCAATATATTCTTCTTGTTTCAGATCTGTATCAAATGCTGTATCCCTTAGAATATTTTGCTATATCCCTTAGAAGCTGCTTTGCAAGAAGATTTTGCACTCTTTTTGTCTTTTTTAACTATAAGAATAACCATTACGCTTGTCGAATCTATCAGAAAAAATACAAATTTTTATTTTATTTAAGAATTTCAAAGCTAAACACTTACATGAAAAATTGAGAAGAAAAATCAGAACTGCATCTAACACAAGAGCAATTATATAACTCAATGCAGCAAATCCAAATGCCATTTCTTTTCTCGAGTCAATATCAGTCAAGCTATCAAATTATCTCATATCTTCATTACAAAGCATGCACAAATGGCGCCTGAAAAAAAACAAAAAAAAACAGAGGCTTTATATTTTATAGTATGTACATTCAACATATTATTTTAAATATATATATATATATATATATATATATATATATATATATATATATATATATATATATATATATATATATATATATATATATATATATATATATATATATATATATATATATATATATATATATATATATATATATATATATATATATATATATATATATATATATATATATATATATATATATATATATATAGAGAGAGAGAGAGAGAGAGAGAAGTGGGTACGTTGGGACAAGGGTACATTGAGACATGTGTGCTTCCGACAGAAAATATGGGATAAGACAAAGTTGTCTAGGTGCATCGTGTTTGCCATCTATCGCTAAAACCATGGACGAAAAATGGCAGCTCTTAGATGAAATTTTTTTCAAAGTATTGAGGTCTGAAGTATTTCTGTGTATTTTGAAAAAAAAATTCAGTGTCTGAGATTTTGAATAATTCCCGAAAGTATTCACTCCTACAGACATTGTCAGTGGGTTTTCAAAGAATGGTATTTTCCCTTTTGACACTGATGTCTGGCAAGAGAATGATTTTCCCCAACTTTGCAGACTACAAGTAGAGCACCTCCTCCTACACCAGAGGAACAGTCAATTGCATGTGAGTGTAATTTGCCAGAGACTGATGGAGTCGTGGGTGACTTGCCTTGCAAGTTTCAAAATTAATCCAGGTCCTTGCTAGTTCAACCAGAAAATATAGCTCCACCACTAAAGAGAGAAGCTGCAAATCGAAAGGGAGGCAGAAAACCTGTTCAGTCAAAGGTACTTACATCTACACTGTTGAAAGATGCTATTCATGCTGCAGAAACTAAAAGGCGACAGAAAAAAGAAAGGATGGAGTCAAAACTGAAAGAGAAAAGGCGTTGTGCAAAAAGCCAAAACACCAGCCAAAAGAAAGGCATGACCAAAAAAAATACTTAACCTCAGTGACAAAAGTTAAGAGGAGGAGGATGTTGTTTGTGACGATAAATTGTAAGACTCTATCAGATCTGAAGACCTTTTGACGATCTGCATGCTCTTAGTGTGTTTTTTCATTTAGTTCAAATTCCTCCTCAACATTCTGTCAACTTTTCACCTTCATATGTGTAGCCTTATCATTCTCTGAAAATCCCAAATTAATATACTCTGTCATTCCTGAGTTACACCCTTTTAACAACCCTTATACACATAACATGTTATGATTTAGTTCAACACTCCCCTCAACATTCACTGCAAGACTCATCCTTATGCCCTTTGTATTTGGGAAAGTAGAAGTCAAACATGCATACCTTTACATGTATTCCAAAAAACCTTATATGCCCCCAGGGCATAACTTAAAGGCCTTGCCCAGGGCTCTGGGGGGCTGTGCCAACCCTGGAGGCATTGTTATATGTTCTTTGGACTATTTTGAACAAAACTGCCATTACATAATTTCGATGAGATGCATTTGGTGTAAAAAAAGAGGGGTAGTTGAGGGGGGGGGGGGCTAATTGACCTCCATCACTATTGAATCATAAAAGGGAATTAGAACATCAAATTTCCACCAAAATTACCACCTCTAAAGTTTATACAACAATCCCTTCTATAAGAACCTTAAATGCTCCAGGGGCATAACTTACAACCCTTGCCCTCAGGCTCTGGTGGTTTGCATCAACCCCAAAAGCCTTGTTATATGATCTTTGGACTATTTTGAATAAAAGGGCTGTCTCAAAATTTCTATTGTATACATTTTGGGAAAACACAACGTGTTTACGTGAGGGGGGTAGTTGTGCTCTGATCACTTTGACTCGTAAAAAGGGCACTAGAACTTCTGATTACCAATCCAGCGAGTCCCCTCCAAAGCATATACAACCACCCTTTCTATAAGAACCTTACATGGCCCTATGGCATAACTTACATCCCTTGCCCTGAGAGCTATGGGGGGGGGGTCTTCCTTACAGCCATAATTTCCAGACCTTCAACTACAATGAACAAAATTGTTATCTCTAAATTTTGGTAGGATGTGTTTAAGGAAATCATGAGCATAGGGGGGGGGGGGCTGGATGATCTCAGATCACTTTGACTCTTAAAAAGGGCACTATAGCTTTCAATTTCAAATCAAATGAGCCCAATCTGAAGTTTATACCACCACCCATTCTATAAAAATCTTATATGCCCCCAGGGCATGACTTATAACCCTATCCCCAGGGCCCTGGAGGATTGTGTCAACCCTAGAGGCATTGTCATATGTTACTTGGACTATTCTAAGCAAAATCCCTATCTCACAATTTTTAATCAGATTTGTTTGGTGAAGAGGGGTAATCAGCAGGGGAAGGGGGGAAGGACTAGGGGGAGCTAGCTGCACTCTATCACTATCACTTTTGACCCTTAAACGGGAGCTAGAACTTTCAATTTTAAACCAAATGAGCCTCCTCTCAGGTTCAGGTTCTTTTTTTATTTACAAACGAGATACAGCTACAATAAGGGTATGCCCAGTTACAACCATCCCTTCCATAAAACCTTAAATGCCCCTGAGGCACAATTTACAACCCTTTCCCCCAGGCTCTGGGGGGGGGGGGGTTGTTTCAACCCCAAAAGCCTTGTTATATGAGTATTGGACTATTTTGAATAATATGGCTAGCTCAAAATTTCTATCAGATACATTTTGGGACAATATAACAGGTGTGTGTGAGGGGGGGGGGGCTGTCCTCGGATCAGTCTGACTCTTAAAAAGGGCAATAGAGCTTCTGATTACCAATCCAATGATATCAAAATTTTGATTGGAAGTGTTTGGGAAAATGATGGCCATGGGGGGAAGGGGCATTTGCCCTCCAATTACTTTTGACTATTAAAAATCAAATGAACTATTTTTGAAGTTTCTATGACAATGCTTTCTATAATAGTATTATATACCCCAGGACATAACTTGCAACCCTTGCCCTGAGGGTTGTGGGGTCTTCATCCTCAAAAACACAATTTCTGGACCTTTCAGCTACATTGAGCAAAATGGCTATATCAAAATGGCTCCAATCACTTTTGACTATTAAAACAGGCACTAGCCCTCTCAACTTCTAAGCAGATGAGCGCTTTTTGAAGTTTCTACAACAATACTTTCCATGCCACCATACTTTCTTATATGCCACCAGGGCATAACTCGCAATGTTTGCCCTGAGGGCTAAGGGGGGGGGGGGTTGTCATCCTCAAAGACATAATTTCCAGACTTTATAACTAAGTTGAACAAAATGGCTATCTCAAAATTTTGATTGGATGTGATTGGGGAAAATGGTGGGCATGGAAAGGAGGGGGGGTAGTTTCCCTCCAGTCATTTTTGACTATTAAAAAGGGCAGTAGCCCTTTCAATGTCCCAATCAAATGAACCTTTTCTAAAGTTTCTATGGCAACTACTACAATACAAAGAGCCCTGGTCTAAAACAAACCAAAAAAAAAAATTTTAAAAAAATCAAATATAGTTGGTATACATTGTGCCAACATTGTTCTTTACTTAGGTAGCGCTACTGTGCTGCCTATGAAAAGCTACACCCCCATAATGTAACTTAATTGAGACCAGTTGGATCAATATGTTATTTTGAGTGCAGATAACAATGAAAGGAAACATGAAAATATAATTAACAGAGACATACTGCATGTTCTAAAGTAAGTATATCTGGCAGAGTGGCGGCAATTCAAAAAAATATAAGACAGGGGGGGGGGGGGGGGCAGGAATGTGTATATTTTTTTTTTTAAATCTAGGGGGAAAATCTTCATTTATTTATAATTCAAACACCAACAGAAGGTATTTTTCCACAATAATACAAAAGGAATTTTATGGGAATGTCAAAAATCTGTGCTAAGGGAGGGGGGGGGGGGGGCTTCTCCAAATTTGACAACAATACAAGTATTTTGCCTTAATTTTGGGATTTCAGTCTCTCCTTCAGTAATTTGAAAATGCAACTGATGTTGGTTCAACAGGATTTGAAGCTAAATCTAGGCCTTGGTTGGAAGTTTAAGAAATAGATTTGCATATCTTTAGAGCCTTAAAAATTAGGATTGAGCAAAGGTATGAGGCTAATAATACTTTCCTTTTACTTTCCCTTAATAGCACTTTCTCATTTGAGCAGTACATCTATTTCTCTAGGCTTCACTTTTGTAACACAAAGATTTAAAAGGTTGTCAAATGTCAAAGATTTGAAATATAGTTCAGAAACACACCTATTTTAATAGTTCCTGAATTTAATAACCTAAATACTGTAATTTGTACAGGCCTATAGTTGATATCTGAAAACATGATGTAAAAAAAAAGTGATATTTGTTTCAGACTGATATGCTGAAACAATATAAATTAATACCAGGTTTAAGGGGGTGGGAACTCAAAGATGTCACAAAAGTGATAAATAAGAAGAATTTTATTGGGTAACCTCCACCACTCACACAAACAGACATGCAAAATTTAGGCAATTGGGCTGCATCATTTTTGAAGATTCACATCTATCCTTTGGAAAATATCAGAAACCCTTCCATGTTCCAGAAGTCAGTCAGTTGTTCATCTAGTATCCTTCAGACATGCTGTACTCTGGATTTTCCATTTTTTTCAGATCTTACCAATACAGAAACTTATTGCATATAAGCAAAAAAAAAAGAAATATAGATAGCAAAACCAGAAATATACAATTTAATGCTTTGTTCTAATTATTCTATTTTTATAACTGAAATAGACTTATTATTATGAAAGGTTATCAAAGGTAAGTTCCTTTTGGAATGGGGATGAGGAAGAGGTAGGTACTTCAAAATACCTCATTGAGAGATCATTAAAGCTCTGGATCCCTTCCACAGACTTGATACACCAAAATCAACTACTTTCTAAATGCCCCTCTTGGGGCTATTTGGTAAAAATCTGGATGGTGATTGAAATTCTTGCTATCTTGGAAATTAGTTAGGTTAAATGAAGAGAACTTTCAAGAACAGATCCAGAGCCTCAATTATCTCCACCTCTTCCAGCTCCAAAGGTCACAAACCTTTGACAATCTTTGTGCTATGAAACTGAAGCCTTGAAGAACATAACTAATGGTCAAATAAAGCACAATGGAAGTGTTGTAAGACTCATACCTAAATCCTGGCTTAAAAGGTGTTACAAATTTGAAAAATCTATTTCTTCAGTTAAAATAAACAAAAAAACCTTGACATTCCTTAAAGCCTTCTGAAATAATAGGAATTGGACTTATAAAAACAAAAGCCAAAGAAAAAGAGACTGAGGCATCAGTTTAGTGATTGACCAGTTCCAAAGGGAACATTTTAACTAGGTAAGATTAATACAATTAGATTCCCTATTTTATTGTCTTTCCAAATATCGTGGTTGCGTTTCTAATAATGTATGCTATATTTTAAACTCTAGGTTCCTTCCTTAAGGTCTATTGACCCAGCTCATCTACTTCCATAGATAGGAAGAAGTCACTCAAATAGAATTTCATTCCATAATTTTTGAAAAGAAATATTTTAAATAAGTAAAGTGAGTACCATTACATTTTCTATTTTGTGCTCTTTCCAAATATTATTGTTGCATTTTTGACAATGGAAAGGGTAGAGAGAGAAGCTTGATAACACTTTTGCATGCTGTATTTTAGACTCTAGATTAATTCCTAAAAACCCCATTGGCCAAACTCAACTACTTTCCAAGGTAGTAAGCCTCAACTAGAATTTTGCCCTAGGATTTTACTGGAGCATCATAGAGCAAATGAATGGTGCTGTTATTTTTGTTATTATTTGCTTCCCTTAGAAGAGCTATAATTCTATAGTGTTATCCCATAGACTATAAACTAAACCCAGATGTGTCATGCATAAAGTACCTCTAGTGCCTCAAGAGGTTACAGTCTATGTAATGGCCCCTCTAGCATTATGTGATACCTTGCTTTATGCTTGTGGTTGTGCACCAGCTTGCTATTGCATGCTTATTTGCTTTGCTTATAGTGTTCTTTATTATAGGTACCTGGGTTATAAATAAAGATTTATCTACCAAACATTACATGGTGTCAGAAGTGAGTGACCAGTAATGGATGTCAACCAGCCAAGTATCAGTTGGGACTCGCTGTGTCTTCCAGATGAGTGGAAACGATTTGATCAGCATGCTTGTCTTATGTTTGCGGGCCCCTTTTCTGGGAAAACTGAGAAGATCATGTGCACCTACCTACTTATTTGGGTAGGAGACAAGGGAAGAGAGATACTTAATACCTTCGACTTCAGTGAGAGTGAAAAGGACAAGCTTGAGCCATACATGACAAAAATTCAAAGATTATGCAACACCTAAAACAAACAGCATGTTTGCTAGGTACATCTTTCAGAAACGTGACCAACATGAGGGAGAAAACATAGAAAGCTACATAACAGAGGTGAAAACCATGGTTAAGGCCTGTAGCTACAGGGACACAGACGAAATGGTACAAGACAGAATAGTCTGTGGAATACTGAACCCACGTATCAGAGAGCACCTGCTAGTAGAAGGGGATGCCCTAACCCTTGAAACAACTATAGAGAAATGTTGCATGTTTGGAACAACCCAGGCACAGCTAAGAACGTTTGATGAAGGTAGCATAAAAAAAGAAGATGATTCCATTCACAAAATCAATCGCTGCCCAAACAGAAGAAAAAGAGAATTCAAGACCACCAGCCCAAGATCTAGAGAATGCTACTTCTGTGGAGGCAGCTACAGCCCTAATCATGCATGTCCTGTAAAAGGAAAAACATGTAAAAGTGCTGCAAGCCTAACCATTTTGCATGTGTCTGCAGAAGCAACAAGGTTGTAAATGTAGTTTCAGCCACCAACAACACACTTGAAAACTCTGATGATGAGGACAAGATATTTCTGTATGAAGTCTCGAAACAAATAACAAGGAAGAAGCCATAGTTTCCCTCAAAATAAACACCCAGTTGCCAGTTAGTTTTAAAGTTGACACAGGAGCACAAGAAAACATCCTTCCTATCAAGTATTTTGACATGCTCTTGCCAAAGCCAGAAATAACCAAGGCTAGGCAGAAGCTTACTAGTTACTGTGGTGACAGGATTCCCCTTCAAAAGGGACATGTACTTTGAGCTGTACCAATGAACAATCAAGGCCTTGCAACCAGCAGTTCTACATTGTAGAAGCAGACTCTGTTCCCATAATCGGCTTCAGATCAAGAGGTTATTAAAGAGCTTAATGATGTCTTTGAACAGCTAGGAAAGCTTGATGGCAAGTGCCATTTTTATTTGAAGGATAGAGCCATCCCTAAGGTTCATGCTGTAAGAAAAATTCCATCAGCTCTTTGCAACAAGCTAAAAGCAGAGCTTGATAAAATGGAGAAAGACGGTGTCATTAAGAAGGTGACTCTCCCTACTGAATGGGTCAACTCCATGGTGGCCATTCAAAAGAAAGATGGCACTCTCCACCTCTGTATTGACCCTGTGGATCTCAATAAATCCATCAGAAGACCCCACTACCCCATTCCAATGCTAGAAGACTCTATATCCAACTTGCATGGAGCAAAGTACTTCACAAAGCAAGATGCATGTTCAGGATACTGGTCATCGTTGCTAGATGAGGAATCCTCAGACCTAACTATATTCAACACTATCTTTGGAAGATACCACTTCAAGCATATGCTGTTTGGCATTATATCAGCACAGGACGAATTCCAGAGGCCCATTGAGGAAGTGTTTGAAGGTCTCACTGGCTTTATAGTCATCATAGATGATCAGCTAGTTTTTGGTTCAACCCTGGAAGAGCATAATCAGCATCTTGTTGCTGTCTTAAAGAGGGCATGAGCAAGAGGAGTGAGGTTCAACCTCAGTAAATGTAAATTTGGTGTACAAGAGGTAACATACTTTGCCCACATGATTGACAAAAAAAGGGATGCACCCTGATCCAGGAAAGCTACATGCAATTAACGCAATGCCAAAGCCAGTGAACAAAGAAGAGCTGGCCACCTTCCTAGGAATGCTAAATTAATTAGCCAGGTACATCCCTAGTCTATAAACAAAATGCAAGGACCTTTGTGACATCTGCAAAGACAAAGACTTTGTTTGAGAAACAAAAACACAATGTTGCCTTAAAGGAAATAAAGGGCTCCATTGTGTTGCACCTTCATTTCTTTGATCACTGAAGTACCTCAATTGACCTGACAGTTGATGCCTCATCACACAGCCTAGGAGCATACATCTCAACAAATGGACAGGCAATAGCATATGCTTCTCAAGCCCTTATGCCTGAGCAAAGAAACTCACAGCTAGAGAAAGAGCTTTACACCATTGTATTTGGCTGCCAATACTTCCATCATTACATTTATGGAAGGCAAGTCAATGTGTTCACTGATCATCGCCCTCTTGAAACCATCTTACAACAGCCTTTGCACATGGCCCCAGCAAGACTACAAAGGATGATGCTCCAGATTCAGCCATACAACTTGAGTTTCACTTACCAACCTGGCGCTGAAATACCAGTTGCTGATGCTTTATCAAGGCTCCACCTGTCAGACATTGACAAGGCAAGCCAGAGAGAACTTAAAGTGTATGTACACCAAGCTGTCAAGTTACTTCCAGTGAGCAATTCAAAACTGCAGGAAATCTGCAACCAGTCTAAAGAAGACTCCCAGCTAGTTGCACTCAGACAAATTATAGAAACTGGCTGGCCAGTTTGCTGCAAGCTATGTCCTGGTCATGTACTGCAATTTTGGGGAGTCTGACACAAACTGTGCATCAATGACAAAATCATATTCAAGGGAGACAGGATAAAGGTACCAGCATGTCTGAGATCCAACATGTTAAAACAGCTACACAAGTCCCATCTAGGGGTGAAGAAAACTAAACAGAGAGCCAGGATGCTCATCTACTGGCCTCAACTGAACACAGACATAGAAAATCTGATTGTCAGCTGCAAAACATGCCAAAAAAACAGCAGGAGTCTACAAAAACAGCCATTAATCTGCTCACCAGTTTCAGTTCTCCCCTGGGAACAAGTTGCCTGTGACATATTCCCCTGGCATGGAGCCAACTACCTCCTAGTGGTGGACTACTGTAGCCACCTTTTAGAAACTGATCTATTGTGTGAATTAACATCTGCAGAAGTCATTTTGAAACTGCAGTTGCATTTTTCCCATCATGGCATACCCCAGGTCATTATGTTTGATAATGGTAGACAATTTGTATCCCAAGAATTCAAGAGGTTTGCCAGAGACTGGAGATTTGAGTTAAAACTTCAAGTCCAATATACCCCCAGTCAAATGGATTAGTGGAAAAGACTATCCAGAATTGCAAGAGCATCATGATCAAGGCAAGTGAAAATGGATTGCACCCATACCTTGGAATTCTGGAATACCATAACACCCCAATAGATGGTTTAGCTGCCCCCTCACAAATGCTCACGCGCCGCCAGCTCTGCTTGAAACTGCCATGCACAGAAAAACACTTGAAAAAGAGAGTGGTACAGACTTCTGAATTCTTGGCAAGCAGAAAGATGGCTCAACACAGATAGAAATCCTACCATGACCAGCATGCTAGAGAACATCCCAAACTCAGGGGAGGTGACCAAGTCTTCTTCAGAAAACAGCCAGAAGTGCTGTGGAAAAGCAGTGAAATAGTTAAAGAGGCAAATGAGCCTAGATTGTACTGCCTATCAACTAAAGATGGTACAATCCTTTGCCGCAAACCAAAGACACTTAATCAAAGCAGCCTCTCCACTCACACCTGATGATAGACCTGCCATGAAGTACCCCTCCAGGGCTGTGTCAAGGTCACTAAACTTGGGACAGGCTGCAGATTGTCCTAAAACTACTGCAAGCATGAGTCTGCACAGATCATTGCAGAGATTCCAAACTACCACCACCAAGCCCAGTTTGGCCATTGCTGAGCCCCACCTGCCAGCAAGTGAACCATCTAGCACAATTCAAGCACAAGCAACAGCTGTTCAGGCCACAAGATCCAGCAGAGTGGTGAAGCCACCAGAGAGACTAAACCTATAATGAATAACAGTGACAATGAGGCATTTGTGTCTAGTGTAGGTCTGCCAAAACCTATTGACAGCTGATGGGAGTGAGCCTTGCACCTCCCAGTGTAGTTTTCTGTTGTGAGTGATAATTTGCCAAGTTATTGGCAGCTAGCAGAGTAAGCCTAGCGCCTCCATGCCTAGAGGTAGAAGGAGCTCATCTCTTGGAAATAGCTGAAGGGGGATGTAGCATTATGTGATACCTTGCTTTATGCTTGTGGTTGTGCACCAGCTTGCTATTGCATGCTTATGCTTATTTGCCTTGATGCATTATGCCTGCTTGCTTTGCATATAGTGTTCTTTATTATAGGTGCCTGGGTTTTAAATAAAGATTTATCTACCAAACATTACAGCCCCAAAAGGTAACTTATTATCTTGTCTATAGTTTTAGACATGCCTCTGATGTAAGTTATGGACTAATTAGATATAAAAAATTAGCTTTTAAACAAGGCCTTGAACAAGTCTCTATGATGTTTTAGTTCCCTGTTAGCAAACAAAAAATACAGAGCAAAAAGAAGGACAAAAAGAATGCATTAGAGCTACTCATCAAAAATTGAATTTAAAAAGAGCAATGGATGATGTGTTTGCTTTCAGACAAGGAAAGAGGTAAGCCTTGAATATATTTGGTTGGAGGAGCATAAAC
Source organism: Artemia sinica (assembly GCA_027921565.1). NCBI lineage: Eukaryota > Metazoa > Arthropoda > Branchiopoda > Anostraca > Artemiidae > Artemia > Artemia sinica. The sequence continues at coordinate 32,837,280 of CM051262.1, forward strand.
CACTGTGCTGGCCTCAGTCAGCTGGACATTGCAGTGAAATGTTAGCAGAAGTAGGGTGAGACTTTTCTTTGGATTTATCTACCAAACATTACAGCCCCAAAAGGTAACTTATTATCTTGTCTATAGTTTTTAGACATGCCTCTGATGTAAAGTTAAGGACTAATTAGATATAAAAATTAGCTTCTAAACAAGGCCTTGAACAAGTCTCTATGATGTTTTAGTTCCCTGTTAGCAACAAAAAAATACAGAGCAAAAAGAAGGACAAAAAAAGAATGCATTAGAGCAATATGTGTTTGCTTTCTTCATCAAAAATTGCCTAATTTAAAAAGGTTTAAGGAGCAATGTTATGAATGTGACTTTTGCTTTCAGACAAGGAAAGAGGTAAGCCTTGAATATATTTGGTTGGAGGAGCATACACCACTGTGCTGGGCCTCAGTCAGCTGGACATTGCAGTGAAATGTTAGCAGAAGTAGGGTGAGGAGACTTCTTTCTTTGGATTTATCTACCAAACATTACAGCCCCCCCAAAAGGTAACTTATTATCTTGTCTATAGTCTTTTAGACATGCCTCTGATGTAAACTTTAAGGACTAATTAGATATAAAAATTAGCTTCTAAACAAGGCCTTGAACAAGTCTCTGATGATGTTTTAGTTCCCTGTTAGCGAAGAAAAAAAAATACAGAGCAAAAAGAAGGACAAAGGGAATGCATTAGTGCTACTCATCAAAAATTGAATTTTGGAATTCAAAATCAGAATACCAATATTTTGCAAAAAAAGAGCAATGGATGATGTGTTTGCTTTCTTGGGCTCCTAGAAAAATTATATGAATATATACATAGATTTTGCCTAAATAGGATGGTAAGAAGGTTTAAGGGTAATTTCTGTTATAAGAAAGGACTTTTAGAAAATTAGAAAATTTTCATCCGTGAGGACAGAAAGGAAAGAGGTAAGCCATGAATATATTTGGTTGGAGGAGCATACACCACTGTGCTCGGCCTCAGTCAGCTGTCCTCTCCTCACATGGACACTGCAGTGAAATGTGACCGCACAAGGCAGAAGTAGGGTGAGACCTCTTCTTGTGCATTCTGGCATAAAAAATAGCAATAGGGTTTTTGGACCACCCCTTTTTGCTACAGCATTGATGCAATGTGAGGGCAGTAACAAGAACCCCCTGCCTTCTTGGTCAAACTTCATCAATAATTTGTCAGCATGAAATTAAAATGTGGTCTCTATTTTGAAAAGCAATTAAAAGGAAAAATTATTATTTAATATTTGTGATTTATAGAATAAATATTCAAGCAATAAAAGTTACATTTCTAGTATCCAGAAAAAAAATCAGCTTTCTGTTATTAGGTGAATAAAACTGAAACACTAAAATAATATATACATCAAAATAGGATAATTGGAATATTTACCTGCCCCCCAAAGATGTCCCTGTAGGTAAGTCAATAAACTAATAAGGCGGTTTTCAAGTGTTTGATCTTAAATCAAGAAATTTTAATAATAAACCATATTGATGCATAGCTTTAGATTTTTAGCTAGCATTTCATTAATATATACAATTCTTCTCAATTCCTCTTTGGTAACAAGATGTGCAAGATCAATACCATTCTTTTAGTTTTAAATAATTTTGCTCTCAATTGGATACTGGTCCTGGTTTTTAACCCTAGTAGCCAAGGCTAGCAATGGCTCTAGGCTCAAAGAAATTTTATTGTTAAGTTTCCTTCTGTGGGGCCTCTACTATAGATTAATATCCTTCATGAAATCCTAGGCTATACTTTACAGTAAATTTTTGTTAAAATCATATTATTGACTTAGGAATAAAGTAAACATATCACTCAATGCCTTTTTTATGCTCTGATGAATTTTCTAAATATAATAATCATCTGAGGTTGGTCCAGATCATGCTGGAACTATATGCAGAGATTTTGTTGTTGTTGGAAATGAAAATTTTACCCCCACTCCTATATATAGCAATTCAGGGTATATATTTGCATATTAGGGGGGTAGGGGTAAAGTTTGACGAAACTTACCTCCCATTTACATCAGAAATAAACATCTTTTTACACTCCACTAACACCCCCCCAGAGGAAGAATGTGCAAATATATATGAAGCCCTGAATTGGTATATATAGGGTGTGGGGGTCATTAGCTTTACAAGCCCTTGTCTGATTATTATATTTGGAAGTTGCTTGAGCATAAAAAGGCATTGAGTGGCCTATGTTTACTTTATTCCTAAGTTAGTAATATGATTTGCAGGACCAAAAAAAATACCTACTTTCTTCCACCCTTTGAATATTCAACTTTTTAATGTAGCATTACAGTATCCAAGATGGTAAATTTTATGTTATTCATATTATTGACTAATGAATAAAGTAAACATACCACTCAATACCGATTTTTTTTAAATGTTCTATCCAAATATAATAAATATTTATTTGGAAATGAATTTTACCTCACCACTATATACTCAGGGTAGCCTATATATTTGCACACTCAATTTCCTCTAACAAGATGTGCGAGTTTGTTTAAATAATTTTGCTCAATTGGATAGAAGGGGGGAGGGGGGTTTTTAAACTTACCTCTCATATACATCAGAAATAAAGTTTACCCCCAACCTCCCTGATGTGCAGATATATAGCCTACCCTAAATTGGTATATAGGTAAATATTTATCCCAAATCCAAATATTGACTTACAAACAAAGTAAACATACAACTTGATGCCTTTTTTTATGCTCTATATATAGCAATTCCAAATATTAATAATAATTTTTTTTCAGAAACAAATTTTATCCCCACCCCCTATATACACAAATTCAGGGTATATATTTGCACATTAGGGAGTGGGGGTAAATTTTATTTCTGATGTAAATAGGAGGTAAGTTTAATTCATATTTTACCCCCACCCCTCTAATGTGCAAATATATACCCTGAATTGATGTGCAAATATATAGGGTGGGAGCTTAAAATTCATTTCTGACAAAAATGATTATTAGCCTATATTCATAAAGAGCATAAAAAAAGGCATCGAGTGGTATAAAAAAAGGCATTCGAGTGGTATATTCACTTTATTTGTAAGTCAATAATATGATTTTGGTAAGAATTTACCCTTCAGCTACCTGACTTTCACCCTTGCTAGAAAAATTAGGACTGTGAATTGTGAAATAATCCAATAAAATTGCCACTGCAACAAAAATATTATTATTTATTCAGGTCCTCTAAAAAAAATCACTCACTCCAATAAAACAGGGTTGCCACTCAGTAGGGTTGCTACCAGACCAGAAAATTTTGTAACGTCCAACTCTTAAAAACGTAACTTTTTCGTAACTTTTAATAGGAAAGTCTCTTTTCAAAGCAGGGTGCCTTAATTTCGCTATCAAGAGCGGTACTTAAAGGGGGGAAGGGACATTTGCTGCCTGTATAATATGAAAAAAATATATTTTTATGTAATCTCATTACAAATCCTCCCTCCAATTTTTAAAAGGTGCCTAAAAAGTATACAATAATAACAATTCATACTTCTTTACCTTCAGGAAATTTCTATTTATTCAGCTGTAAGTGCTGCATCCAATTTACCTCCACAACAGAAAAACAACCCCTCCTCGATACGTGTATAAAACCCCATGCTTCTCTTTTGCTTATCTTCTTGTTGTTGTTGTTTTTAATTGGCATTATTGGTGTTTTAAACCAAAAGTTGATGAGTAATACGTACAAAATAAAAGGAAAATCAATAAACACAGGTCACTATATAGTTTTAAAGAAAATAAGAAAAACCAACTAGATTTTTTATTATTTATTGTTAAATTTCAATAAAAACGATCTTAATAAATCCAGCTTCTTAAAAAGACCCAAAAAATCATTTTAATCGCTCCCTTCCCGTCTAATATTTTAGATTGGCTCGGTCTCAGTCTCACCTCATCTAGCTTCAAATTTGCACCGCTCCAACAGGAAGATTTAAGCATTTCCGAGTGACAGAGTTTTTTGTTTTGTTTTTATTTTATCGAACAAAAAATATTTCAATCATTGTCTTCAGTTCCTATACGAAACAACAGTTATTTTGCATAATATATACATTTTTTCCGTTTGTAATTTGAATCGTAACTCCCAACCAAAAGAAAGTAAGAAATAAAAGAAGAGTTCACACAATTCGGCCCCAAAAATGTTACCCTAAAGCTGTTTCGATGGGTCTCACAAGTTCAGGCACGTACAAAGAATTTTTAGAGGAGGAGGTCAAACAATAAAAAAATAATAAACTCATTTTCAAAATGAACCAGAAAGTAGAGAATTAATTTTTTTTTCTCAAGAATATATGAATATAATCCAATATAAGGGGCACAAAAAGCATTGGGTTTTACATAACATAAACACCAAATTTATCTAGGTTTTTATATCCATAAACGGGAAAAGTCGATGAGTTGAGTAAAAACCAAATAAAAAAGATCAAATTATGCAAAAACGAATCGATTTTTTACCCCGAATTTTCACTTATATTCAATATTTTCAAATTTTAATTTTCAAATTAAAAAAAATATAATGTCTCATTCGAGATTACAACCTAAGCTAACGCAGGCTCGGGATGTACTCTTACCGTTGTGCTATACTGATACAAATGGGAAGTAACTGAACATTCGGAAGTGGTTGAAAAAATAGTTCACAAATTAAAAAACAAATTTGTGTGACAAAGAAATAAAAGGAAGATGGAACAAAAAGATCAGTAAGTTAATAAAAATGAACTGGAAATGATTTAATTTAAAAAATTAAGGTGGACATTAAAAACCCCATAATTTAATAAAGAAATACCAAGAAATTTACGTTTTGAGTGGGCTGGGGCCCCGATCCAGCCTGCTTGGTCCCTATGAATCAGTTTTTAAGTAAACTGTAAGCCTACTCTATACAGATACAAGACTGTTTATCTTCTTCATAAAAATGGGCATTAGTCTAGTTGTCGTTTTCTAAAGCCAAATATTTAGTGATTGTCCTTTTCTGAAGAAAATATGCTTAACACACAAGCAGTACCATTAAATTATTTATTTTTTACTATTTCCAAACATCATCGCCCCTTTTCTGAAATACACACCCCCCCCCCCCCCCCGATGGTCCAGGATATAGCCCTAGGAATATATTAGAAAAAAATCAACCAATAAAATTCTTACTTTACATTATGAAAGAACACAAAAGAATGTAACAAGAAAGAATGTCATCACAAGATTCGACACAACGGTGAAATGTATTTATACAATTATATATGAGACCGCAGATGGGGAGGGGGTTATAATGTCAAAAAAGTGACAATGATATTTGTAAAAAGTTTAGCATAAAATCGAAAATTCCGGCTCAACTAGCCCACCCCCCTCCTAAATGCTTAGATATAATCAAAAAATGGCTCATTTTTACGGTTTAATGTATTTTTTCAGTACCAGCTGTTCATAAAACCATACAAAAAGAGCAGCTTTTGTATATAACCTGATATTATGTCAAACCAATCAGAGGGGGGTGGGGTGGTTGTTACGGAACGAATAATACATATATCATTGGTACTTGTCAATTAGCAGATACATACGCAAGATATATGCTAAAGGAAATTAGTCAAATGGATATCAGTTAGTAGAGAATTGGATCGCAAAGCGTGGTTTGTCATTGCGTTTACAATATTTAAACAATTGTTTTTGGGTTTAGGGGGGAAAAGTACCTAGATTAGGTTACTTATTTAATATATACTATGCTTTACCCCCCCCCCCCACCCTAATGTGCCAATATATACCTCAAATTTGGTTCTTAACTTTATATTTTCCTCATATTTTGTTTTATTTCATTAGGATTAACTAATGAAACTAGCTCCTTCTTCATATAATTTTAGTATAACTGTTGACAGAACAAGATTCAAAGTCAACTGATAAAATTGAAAGTTGGTGAGGTGACTAACTGACTATTGTCACTAAACAAATGATAATCGTATGCTCATGAGAGAGAATGTTATCTTAACTTACTATGCGACTAAGTGAAGTGGGTATTTTCTCATCCTAATAGCTGAGTGGTTGTTTGATAAGATTAAATGACCGCGAAGTGAAAAAATGTCGATACGCATGACAGTGTAATTAAACTGGAAACAGCGGATGTTTTCCCGGGGGAAAAAATAGATTACTCAAAAATGTAAAACTTCCTCATTATTCAAAAGCGTAACATAATTGTAACATAACTTCAAAAACGTAACAAAAATATATCGTTTTTAGGATAGTAGCGTAAAACGTACCGTTTTATTTAAAACGTACCAAAAATGGTAAGAACGTAACCTCGGTGGCAACCTTGCCCTTCAGTAGGTTTTTTGGTGGCACTTTGGGTGGTAAAATGGTGTCAATTTCCTATAGAAAGTGTAATTTTCCAAAGATTTGCCACCCGCGATGCTTCGCATCGCTCGCGCTGGTACCAACAAGGTTTTCAAATTGAAAATATTGGTTTAGGATCACCAATCCGCCTGGGATCACCTCCGTAGAGTTTTTCCGCATCTTTTAATTTTCAAGCATGAAAAGTCAGCTCTAATACCTTCCATAAACTACAAAAAATTAATATTGATTTTACTTAGGCGGTGCTGACTTTCTGCTTTAAGTAGCACTTCCACTCTTGTCAACTTTCCAGCCCTTCCGTTAAAAAAACCCACTAAAGCGCAAATGGTGCTTACTCTATGAAATGGGGATTCGTCCCACAGAGTACTTATCTCTATTTTTTTTGTTCTGAGTTGTCTTTGCTCATAGCACAATAAAGAAAAGAAAAAAAGAAAAGAGAAAAAACCGCCCGAGCGTTTTTGTCTTTTGAGAAAACGGAAAAAAAGGGACAGCAATACTCGTCTACATTGAGAGTTGTTTATCCAGTTTTTCCACACAATGGTCTATCTAGATTATTACAGTACATTTGGGTACCTGAAACTTTTCTCTGAAAACACTGAACAGATTGCCGTGAACATAGGTCTCAGCTATTGATGACCCTGTGATAAATTAATTAAAAAAACTTTCCGAAAAATAAATTTTTCAAAGAAAAGTAAAGGCCATTTTAAACTTAAGCTCAGGAGGTACAAATACCTGTTAAAATTCAAACTCAAAACGACAAGAAATTACTATTAAAGAATATGAAACTTAAAAAACGAACAGAAATTAAAAAAACAATCAATGCGAACAAACATACAATATATATTAATGTAAATGAATAAATAAATCTTAAAACGAGTGAAACTTAAATTGAATATGCAAATCAAGTTTGAATCAAATAAAAATAACTACAAACAAGAGTTTGGGTATCGCCTCACTGCAGAAGCCTAAAACCTACTGCGTCATAGGCGCTTTACTGAAAACAATTCTTTCATTAATTAAGATTTTAGGGAATAAATATCAGCATATGTATATTAAATTGACAATGCACATTTTTTTTTCAGTAAACTCATTTGAATTTTTTTCAGTAAGTTACAAATTATTCTGGCTTTTAAGAAAGCATAGGGGTTTTGAACCCTACTCATATTAATTTATGCCCCGTTTTGAGTTTGACTCTAATATTTATTTTAATTTTTGTTCGTTTTGGGTTTCATTTATTTATTGATGCTGATTTGGGGTAGTTGTATGCTTGGTAGATTATATGATAGTCCGGACGCCAGGTGTTGAAAGTGTGAATCATACCACGACGGAATGGGGTTGCTACGAGAATTAGCCTACCCTCCACCCCCTAAATTGACCATGCGGATTCAAAAAATACCAATGGCACTAGCTTGCGAGTGGTGGAACATTCCGAAACTTAACATTTTATTATATTTTGGTGTTTCATGCAAGAAAATGCATGTTCCACAAAGTTTGAGGTGCAGTTTTCCGCTCAAATAGAAATGCTTAGAAGCCATAGAATGTTTTCATAACAAACCAGTACGATTAGTTAGAAAAAATGGCAGAGTTAAAAAAATGGCAAAACTATATGAGTCTTGAACAGTCTTGGAAAGTATAAACAAAATAAAATTGAATATTAGATATATAATGATATTAATTGTTTAAAGATCCATCAGTTCAAAATTTTTTTTTCACTGTAATTTTATTTTCATTTTCAATGCTGTAAGAACTGGAAAAATAATAAATTTGTAATATACAAGTAATTCGTTTTCAGTGAAGCACCAATGACGCAGAAGGCTTGAGGTTTTTAGAGTTAAAGAAGGGGGTAGTATCCAAATTTTTTTTTGTAGTGAAACTATATTTGTCTTGACTAATCTTGAAAAGAACTAGTAAATTAAACCTAATATTTGATGCATTATGATATTAATTGCTAAAAGCTCATCAGTTCAAAATTTTACTGTAATTTTAATATTTATTTTCAATATTAAGTACAAAAGAAAACATTTGTAATATAATTCGTTTTCAGTAAAGCGCCAATGACGCAGTAGGTTTTAGCTTCTGCAGTGAGGCGATACCCAAACTCTTGCTTGTAGGTATTTTTATTCGATTCAAAACTTGATTTGCATATTCAATTTAAGTTTCATTCGTTTTAAGATTTATTTTTTCATTTATATTAATATATATTGTATGTTTGTTCGCATTGATTGTTTATTTAATTTCTGTTCGTTTTAAGTTTCATTTATACTTTAATAGCAAAATATTTGTTTTCGTTTTAAGCTTGATTTTCATATTCAATCTAAGCATTACTCGCTTTAAGATCTATTTATTCATTTATATTTTTATTTGTTATATGTTTTTTGCTATGATTGTTTATTTAATTTCGGTTTGTTTTGGGTTTCATTTATTCTTTAATAGTAATTGCTGGTCGTTTTGAGTTTGAATTTTAACAGGTATTTGTATCTCCTGAGCTTAAGTTTAAAATGGCCTTTACTTTTCTTTGAAAAACTTATTTTTCCGAAAGTTTTTTTTAATTAATTTTTGTTCGTTTTTGATTGCAAAAAGTTTCAAGTTTTTATGGCATGGGGGGGGGGGGGGGTTGCTTACTGTCCGATCATTCTTGACTTTAAAAAACGGATCTAGAACTTTCAATTTAAATCGAATGAGGCTTTTTTCAAAGTCCATACGATTACCTCTTTGATAAAAACCTTATATATGAACAATAGACAGCTTGCATAACTTATGGACAGCAATTGACAACAATGAATGGATTGAAAAAATAGCTCCAATAAGGGGGTTTAGACCATTTCACTTGCTGACACAAAGGGATCACGACTGTTTGGAATTGACCTTTGGAATTGAGGGCTGTGGGGGAGTTGTCATCCTCAAAGACCTAATTTCCAGAACTTAAAACTACGTTTAATAAAATGGCTGTCTCAAAATTTTGATTGGATATGTTTGGGGAAAAGGTGGGCACGAGAGGGGGGTTAGTTGCCTTCAAATCACTTTCGACTATTAAAAAGGGCACTAGCCCTTTGAATTTCCAATCGAATGAGCCTTTTCTGAAGTTTTACGACACCGCCTTCTATAAAAATCTTATATGCCCCCAGGACATAACTTAAAACCCTTGCCCTGAGGGTTGTTGGGGATTGTCCTCCTCAAAAATATTTTTTCTATCTGGAAATAAACTATGCTGAGCGAAATGGCTATCTCAAAATTTTGATTGGATGTGTTTGGGGGAATGATGGGCGTTGGGGGGATAGTTGCCCTCCAATCACTTTCGACTATTAAAAAGGGCACTATCCTTTGAATTTCCAATCGAATGAGCCTTTTTTGAAGTTTCTATGACAACGCCTTCTATAAAAACCTTATATGCCGCCAGGTCATAGCTTAAAAACCCTTGCCCTGAGGGTTGTGGGGGAGTGTCCTCCTCAAAATATATTTTCTATCTGGAAATCAACTACGCTGAACAAAATGGCTATCTCAAAATTTCGATTGGATGTTTTTGGGGGAATAATGGGCTTGTGGGGGGGGGGCTAGTTGCCCTCCAATCACTTTCGACTATTAAAAAGGGCACCAGTTTTTTGAATTTCCAATCGAATGACCTTTTTTTGAAGTTTCTATGACAACGCCTTCTATAAAAACTTATATGCCCCAAGGGCATAACTTAAAACCCTTGCCCTGAGGGTTGTGGGGGAGTGTCCTACTCAAAAATATATTTTCTATCTGGAAATCAACCACGCTGAACGAAATGGCTATTTCAAAATTTTGATTGGATGTGTTTGGAGAAATGATGGGCGTGGGGGGCGGGGGAGGGGGGCTAGTTACACTCCAATCACTTTCGACTATTAAAAAGGGCACTAGCCCTGTGAATTTCCAATCGAATGAGCCCTTTTTGAAGTTTCTACGACAACGCTTTCTATAAAAACCTCATATGCCCCCAGGGTATAATTTACAACCCTTGCCCTGAGGGCCGGGGAGGGAGTGTTCTCCTCAAAGATATAATCACCAGATCTTTCAGCTACGTTGAACAAAATGACTATCTCAAAATTTTCATTGGATGTGTTTGGGGGAATGAAGGGGCGGGGGGGGGGGGGGGGGGCTAGTTGCCCTCCAATCATTTTGGACTATTAAAAAGGCACTAGAACTCTCGATTTCCAATCGAATAAGCCCTCTTTGAAGTTTCTACGACGATCTCTTCCATATGAAGTGCCTCTGGGAAAAAAATAATAAATAATAAAACATTGGAGCAGTATGGCCTTTATTATAGGCAACGCTACAGCGTTGCCTCTGATACAACTAATAGTTGATCAGACAATAACTCTTTCAAATAATTTATCGGCAAAAAAACTATAAGATATCCTTCGTGTGAAATACATGGGAGACAAAACTTAAGGAAACTATTACTTATTGCACTCAAAACTTCATGACCAGGAAAAGGCTAAAAGGAGGAATTGTGTCCAATACTTTTTTTGGGTATGATTAATCAGTAGGTTCCCAAAATGGCTGTTATTTATTATCAATATGATGATGATGAAGCATAATATTTATGATTAATATGAAGGAGCATAAACATAAGCAATAGAATGTTTCTGTATCTGAAAACAGAGAGAGATGGAAAAATGAAAGAAAAAAGACATTGATGCTTCTACATTGACAGTTTTTTTTTTCTAGTTTTTTTTTTGAAAAAATTCTTTGTGGTAAAAAAAAGTGCTACTTGGAAAAAAAAAAAAAAAAAACACTTTTGCAAAAAATGTCACATAAGTGTCACATTCCCAAAAAGTGCCACTTTAAAAAAAAGTCCCAAAAGTGGCACAAAAGTGTCACCAGTGGCAACCCTGCATAAAAAGTACTACTTCCGAAAAAATTTGCCGCTTGTTGGGCGAAGCTCAACACGCGCAATACCTCTTAAGGAGAATCATCTTAGTCACTCTTTGGCTTATCATATAAGTCAGTTATTTTTTCATTTCTCCATGGCTAGTTTCCACAACGGGGCTCTAACTGACAGAAAATAGCAACTTACATGAGATGCAGCTATTTGTAAAAAAAAAAAAGTCTCATCTCGGGATGTTCGTTCTCATGGATGTTCACTCTTATGGTTCATTTACACATTGCGGAAATCCGTCCGGATTTAGCAGTCCGTGCGGAGATTCTGTTCGTTTTGGCCCTTGACAAATTTTCTAGCTTTCCGCAACGATTTGTCAAATCAGGACGGATTCTTGGCAAGATTTTCAATGGTTCGTTTACACATTGTGGAAAGTCATGCGGATTTAACAATCCGTCTGGAAATTCCGTCCATTTTCGTGCTAGAACAAATCTCTAGCTTTCTGCAACGTTTTGGTCAAATCAGGACGGAATCTTGGCAAGACTTTTAAATGAATAAAACCATGAGTATGGATTATCAAAAACTAAACGATCTTATAACTTTGATTCAAGGCTACCCCAGCTTGTATGATCCTGCGCACCCAGGCTATAAGAAAACTAAGAAAAACGGTCTCACTTGGCTCTCTATTGCTCAACAGCTTTCAGAAGACGGTAATAAACATAGGTCACGCTGTTGCAATAATTTGAAATCTTTGCCTTAAAACGCAGCATTATTTTAGCCAAAGTTCAAACAGAAACGGACGGATTTCCGCAATGTGTAAACGAACCATAAATGAAAAAAACCGTGACTATGGAACATCAAATTTTTTACTTCTGTGCCTCCTTCGCAGAAAAATGACTAAAGCGATATTCAAATTAGCCAATATTCTCCTTCTAGAACTTGTCCTCATCCGCGCTGATGCATTTATTTGAAAACTTTGTCTTAAAACATAGCGTTTTCTGGACCATCGTTGGAAAAGATACGGACGGATTTCCGCCTGCATTTCTGCAATGTGCAAAGGAACCATTTGGTTTTGTAATACCGCTTTCAGACAATCCATTTTCTTGTAAAATGGAACGGAAAACTGGAACTAGCAAAATCACTGCATTTTATACACAACCTCCATCCCCCCTCAATGTTTAACAAATATAGCCCAAATTATATATTTTCAATGTCTTTTTTCCATTTACTGATTTCGTCAGCGTTGACTCAACTTACGGCTTACCAGGTTGAAACATGGAAAAATTTATGGAAAATTTACAATTCTGGCAATATGTTGAATATTAGAGAGTTTTGGTGGTAAAATATAGTGGAAGAACATCCAAAATGTGTTAATTTCCAATTTTCTGCATATTATAAGTAAACATTGTTTTTGTAACGTGTTTTCTTCTGAATATTCCCAAACCTATCCTTTTACCCAAAAAATGTTATCTATTCGTTTTCAAAGTCACCTCCGGTTCTGTTAACAGGAGTCAAATTAAATTAAGTTTTTAATTTTATTTACAAGGATTGAAAAATATTTTCAATCAAGTTTCCATCAAAATATTTTCTGTCAAAATCTAAGGGACAAATAATCAATGGAGGGGGGTAGCCGATTCTCAAATTTACGCCATTGACACCTGAATATTGATACCTGACTTTTCTATAGTTGAAAATTACTTATAACTAGTAGCTGTTCATAATGCCCTTAAAAAACAACACACTTTTGCTTATAACCTTAGATAACCTTATATTATATTCAAGTATTAAGTTAGGGATGGGGGGATACGATGGGGGGGGGGGGGCGAAGACCCCCTAGTACTTTAATAATGAAGTGTCTATGTCCTAATGTTTGATTTTGAAATAAATTCTTATAATCTTGACAACCTATTCTTTTCGAAATAATATTTACCTATGTTTAATTACCTATGTTACAGATAGGAATGGGGCCACAATTAGCGATAAGGAAAGAATTAAAGAGAGATAGGCAGAACATTTTGAGAATTTGCTAAACCGAGATAGAGTTGCAGGAAAAGATATAGAGGAAAATGAAAAAGTTTGTGATATCTAGGATGTGAAGGAAGATTTGTTTTGTGAAGGAGAATTAGCAACAGTACTAACAGGATTAAAAATAATAAGGCTCCAGGTGCTGATAGGCTGGTAAATGAGTTTCTTAAATATGGTGACTCTGAGGTAAGAAATAAGTTACTGAAGATTATGAATATGATTTTTGAAAAAGGAGGAAGTACCTAACGGTTTTACGAAAACCTTAATTAAGCCACTTTATAATAAAGGTGATAAAAGTGAGTGTGGTACTTATCAAGGCATTAGTCTGGTTTCTGTAGGTAGCAAATTACTTAGTAATATGATACTTTTCAGACTGAGAGATACCGTAGACAAAGTTTTAAGAGAAGAACAGTGTGGTTTTAGAAAAGATAGAGGATGTGTCGACCAAATTTTTACTCTTAGGTTAAAAATTGAGAAGTGCCTGAGTTGTCAAACACCTTTGGTCCTTAGTTTTATAGACTATGAGCAAGCGTTCGATGCTGTTGATAGAAGAGCTTTAGTAAAGGTTCTATCCTTGTGTGGTATACCAGACAAATACATTAAAGTGATTAGTGCTGTGTATGAGAACAAGACTGCTGCGGTTAAGGTAGGAAATGAGGTTAGCAGCTGGTTTTGAATTAGATCAGGAGTTAAGCAGGGTTGTGTTCTATCCTCTTTTATGTGGATAGTAAAGATGAAAAGATGACGTTGTGTAATGAAAAGATTGATCAGATGGGTAGCTTCACTTACTTTGGTAGTATTATTAGTAAAGATGGTGGGAGCAGTGAAGAGGTTAAAAGTAGAATAGCCAAGGCTCAGTTTTTTTTTCACAGTAAAAAAAAGTTTGGAAGAATAGGTAGGTAAGTCTTCAAACCATGATTAGAATATTAAAAGCTACAGTGATGACAGTGGTCAAATATGGCTCTTAAGCATGGGCGCTCTAAAAAGCGGATAAAAATTTTGCTAGATGTTTTCCAGAGATATTGTTTAAGGACTGTTCTGGGTACCCGGCTACCTGACCTTATTTCAAACAGTAGGCTTTACGAAAAACTTTGTTCAATACCGCTCTATAGGGCTATAATGAAAGAAAGGTTGAGGTGGCTAGGGCACATTGTGCGGATGAAGGATGACAGATTGCCAAAGATTTTTCTTTTCGACCAAACCGTCTAGGGCTAAACGGAAAGCAGGTCGCCCTCGTCTGGGGTGGAGGACGTCATAAAGACAGATTTAAAGGGAGTGGGAACTTCGTGGGAGGGTGTAAAAAGGGAGGAGACTTTGAATAGATTGGGATGGAGGAGGAGCGTACGTAGCTTTGTTATCCTCAGGTGGCTTGGTGCTGCGGTGAGAAGAATGGAAGAATAGAATACGGAAAAAGAATTTTAGGTTTTATTAAAAATTACTATGACAGCATGATCGCCGAATTTGAATTTTACGTATAATAAAAAAAAAAACACTGTTATATATATATATATATATATATATATTATATATATATATATATATCATCTTCATAACGTGATATTCATGTCAAACATAATTCATATGTATATATAAAAAACACATTTTATAAAACTACATTATATATTTAAAAAGTCTATTATATATAAAATTAAAAATAAATAAAAAGCAATAAAAAACTAATTAAAAAATACATCAAAAAAATATGGTCATAAAAAAAAAAATTTAAAAATTTTTGTTATACATATTTACGAAACTAGGTATAAAACTTTTTGCTGACCGCTGATGGGCACAGCGTTTCCGGCTGAAGTTTCTCAACAGGCGCTGCAACCCTGCGCGGGAGTCGTTTTGTTGTGGATCGAGGGGGGAAAAGGGTTCTGTGAATTGGGCTGCTCAGGGATTTTCTTCAAATCCATGCAGAGTTTGCATTTTAAACTTTGTCAGCAGCTCTTCATATGACATTTCTGCCTGCTTTGATACTATCATTAGAGCTAATTTTCTAAGATCTTTCGATCCTGGTGCTTTGCTCAGTAGTCAGTCCAAATTGCCATACAGGAGCTGCATATTCCAGAATTGGGTGATTAAAAAAGATGTAAATATTCGGAGGAGGTGATCTGGAAGGGCAACATGTTTCGACATAAGCTTGAGCATCCGCAGCCCATTATTCCCCTTTTTTTACTAGACTACATGTGTTTGCTTCCTATTTTAAATCACTGGTAATAATAACTCCCAAGAGTTTAATTCTTCTTACTTTAAGAGAATCAGAGATAGTTGGTAGAAAATTTGGTTCAGTAGAATTTAAAAATGAAATAGTTAAAATTGAAGATTTACTTTCATATTTGAACTGGAAGCTTTAGTCTTCGCGTTATCAATTAAAATTTCAGCTTGGCTACATTCATTTGCTTCACAAATTTCTCCAAGGGTAAGGTCGTCAACATATTTCCAGCGGTCTTCACAATCATTAGCAGTATCATTAATCATAAATAGAAAAAGAATAGGACCCATAATGGTACCTTGAGGTACACCACAAAAAACTGGCTCGGGTTCAGAGAAAGACTTCTTATATTTAAAAATTTGGAAACTATTTATTAAAAAATTTCTGAATCACTTTCACAACAGCATTATTCACTCTGAAATCAATTAAAACCTTAGAAATTAAAATGTTATGATAAATCAAATCGAAACCCTTTTTAAAGTCAATTGTTATTAAGTTTAGCCATTTACCAGGTTCGTCAACATGCTTAAAAAATAAAATGTAAAAGACTGACTAGATAATGGAATGTTGATGTATTCTTTCTGTTACCGTACTGATGAAGATCAAGGAGGGGTTCAACTTCAGCTTTTAGAAAATTTGCTACAAAACTTTCATATATTTTGCTGAACAGGGGGGTCAAAGTGATTGGCCTCACACTATCAAAATTAAGTTCAGTTTATTTTTTTAGGCATTGGAGTAACATACCCCGTTTCCATATTTGTGGGTAAACTGAAGAAGTTGAAATGCAATTAAAAATTTGTGTTAGTGGCTTAGTCAATTTGTCAGGCAATGCTTTTATAAGTTCAATCGGAATATCTATGGGAGTTATACTAATTCGTTTAAGTTTCTTTATTTTACTAAAAAACTTGATCCTCCGAAATAATAGGTAGAGGGACGCCATCATTTGGAATTTTCTGATACTCTTGGTTTGTTTTATTTACATCAAGACGCGGCAAAGACTGGATTATTCTGGCCAAATGACCATTTAACTGGTTAGCAACTGTTTCATCGTTAGAATCTGAACAAAAATCAACACCACTTGGAGATAGTCCACAAATTCGTTTTATTTCCTTATACCACATGCTAGGCTTTGATTCAAAAAGATTATCAATCTTTTTGTGGTAATACTCAGCCACAGCTTTTCTTATCATTTTACGTTATTTGTTGCGGAGCATATTAGCATTTCCTATTTTCCCTTCTTTTCTTAGTTGAATTTTATACTGAATCAAATCTTTAATTTGATTGTGAGATATGAGCTGTTGTGAGCTGTTAGTAGTAGCAGTAGTAGTAGTAGTAGTTAGTCTATCTACACGATTATTCTTCTTTCTAGATGTCTATCCAATGTATGACTGAACATAACCCCAAATATTGTCTGTCTGTAGCCTGTAATATAATATAACGTCTAACCAGCAGGGGTGTCCTGAGGTTCATTTTATTAGGGGGGGGGGCATCTTCGTAAATTTGACCAAATCACTACCTGATTTATGCTGAATTTTCAGCAGAAATCAAGAATTTCTGCTAAAATTTCAGCCGATTCTGTTAAATCTCTGCTGAAATTCTTGCCTTCTGCGAAAATTTTACCGAATACCAAAATAGTTTGGGGGCGTGCACCCCTCCCCTCCGCCCCTCGGGACGCCCCTGCTAATCAGTGTTTCTTATCTCTTTGTTTGGATTATCTGATGTGAGAGATTTGAATCTACTCTTGTCAGCAACGTCAGTTGAGACCACTGTGCGGGTGTAACTACTTTCAAAAAGGCAAATTACCTTCTTTTTCAACACGTCGTCATCGCTTGCAACTACTTTCAGTAATGCAATTATCTTCTGCCTTACCTTCAATTCATTAAGAAACTACTTTTCTTTAAACTTGATTTTCTATCATCAACTATGTCGACTATCAATCATCCATCACATACAAAATTATTCATTTTGAAAACATATACAATACAACTTTTGACATACTATCAACATAAAATATTTTTTTTTCTACCACTTTCAAAAACAAAATTAATAATCAGAGGTCTATTATCCTACACTTCGAAAATAGTCTAACTCACCACTTGTGTAAATTAACCTCCCATTTATATCAATTCATATTCAACTGCCCTTCCGTGCATTCAGCCCTTATTTTAATAAATCCTTGTTCAACTCAACACCAGTTTGACCCATACCTGTCTGACCCAATCCTCTTTCATAACATTCGCATTCAGGTCAACCCTCCTCAGAGCAACAATGTAACTCAAAAATGTAATTCAGCCCGTTTTGTGCGAGCTGACAAAAGCTGACTCGAATGTCTATGTATTGGTTTACTTTCTTTATTTTATTTTTATTTTGTTTTGATGCAAAACTACCCCCTCTCACTTTAAAAAAACGATATCTTATTCTTCTGTCCTATATATTTGAAAATAAGTGAAACATTTCATGCCCAGGGCCCGAACACATTTGAAGGTCATAGTTGCATTAATAGCTGCACCCTTGTCTAGAAAAACAATGGTTCATATTACTCAAAATCTTAAAAAAACGTTAAGAAGAAAACACTGCCAAAACCCAATTTAAGTGTCATTTCTGGAGTGAAAAGGCTTGAAAGCGTGAAAGGTCCACCACTAAAATGTTCATGATCAGAAACGTTTAAGATTGTGTATAAAAACACCTGGTCGGATACTCCTCTTCCCAGTCACCTTTCCAAGTGAAGAAAAAAAAAATTGAAAAAACTACCAAGTGAAAAAATACATTCAATTACAAAGCTAATTCATTATTAATAGAGGCTATTTACTTTCATTTCATTACTAAAAATAATTACGAAAGCAAATTTTTGGAAATTACAAAAACATTGCTTGATACCCTGATGTGTCTTTTTTGTTTTTTTTTTTGTTTTTTTTTTTTGTTTTTTTTTTTTTTTTTTTTTTTTTTTTCTTATTTTTTTTCAGCACTAGCCGGTCACTGGAACATCGCAGGGGCGCTGGAATGGATGACGTTTTGAGGTTTTCGAAATTTGTGTTTTATTTCACCCTGGTGATAGGTTTCTAAGTTACATAGCATAATTCACTTGGAAGTTCCAAATAAAAAACGATTGATTCACTATTCAAAACCTGCTTACAGGTTTAATAATAGCTGTCGTCACAAAATTCTTTTCGAACATTTTTTTTTCAGCAGAAAATTTTGAGGCTATAAACTTTAGTTTCTTCCCAGAAACTCTCAATTTTTATTAAAATTCCTTCTGATTTTTTATGTTTTCCTAGATTAGACTAACCTCGACCACAGAAAAAGCTATTTCTAATCTTAGAGCTAGGGCCCGAATTGAACGACCCTATCTCCTCCCCATTTTTTTTTTTTTTTTTTAGAAGAAGAAGAAGATTTTATTTGAATAAATCAACATAACAAAAAAACATATACCCCCAACAGAGAGCATAGCTCGTAAAATTGGGTATTAATAATAAAAAAAAAACAAAACAAAAAAACAAAAACAAAAAAACATTTCCTCATCATAACAAAAGAGAGAAAGAAAAAAAAAACCTGGTTAAAGAAAAAAACAAAAAACATAACAAACATAAAGAAAACAAACGCTGGACAAGTGGGGCATGGAAGGCTATCCCAACATGGGTAACAAATATAAACAAAAAAAAATAATAATAATAATTCATGCATTAAAAAAAATTATTATAATATTTGAAAAAGTACGGAGTAAAAAATAAAAATCTGGACATTTAGATGGAGATTGGATAGACTCCAACTTGAATGGAGCAATTATTAACTTTGCCATGTGCGTAAAGATACGCGAAATGTGTCTTGAAAGAAAAGCGTTTTCACTGGCTTGCAGTGACGAAAATAAGTCGACATTGCAGCTCTGTCGGTTCTTGTCTTTGATCAAAATTAGAACATTCACTAACAGATCTCCAACCGTTATGACTAAACTATATACGAGTCTAGTTGAACCAAGGCTAGATTTTGGAATGTGTGTTGTATGCCCAATCAATGATAAATCATGATAAAACTCTAATACTTTAGAAACACAAATTTAGGCTATACATTTGCACATTAGGGGTGGTGGTAAAAAAACAACGGGTCTACTTGCCTAATGTGTCAGCTACAATTATTCTGATATTATGAAGTAGCAATTGTTTTTTAACTTCACAGGAATAATTCTTGTCTTTGGTCAAAATTAATTTTAGCTTGCCCAAATGGGTAATATAACTTAGAAACTGCGAACGAAGCGAGAAGCAAGGTTTTAGCAGCTAATCAACAAGAGTTCAATATAACGATTGAGGCAAACAGTGATTAATTCAAATGGGAGTTCACATAAATGAGGAAGAACTGTACCGGGGTCTAGTTAAATGGGGGTTAAGTTGGACGAAGATTCAGTTAAATTGGGTTGAGTTGCACGTAGGTCCAGTTAAACGGGGGCTTAGTTGCACGCGGGTTTAGTTATTTGGGGTTGAAGTATACGAAGGTTCAGTTGTGCGAAGGTTCAGTTGCGTGGGGTTCAGTTACACAGCTACATGAAGCTCTGTTATGTGCAAACCCTATCGGGTGTAATTTTTGTTCTTTAAATGCGTTTGAATGTAACGTCATTAACATGAAAAATGTTTATTTTTTCAAAATTAAAGCTCTAAAGAATAGTCAGCTGAAGGGTGTGCGTCCAATGAGCCACTAAATTTTTGCCATGTCCCACCGGTGGGGCTTGCGCCCCAGCGTTAGCAATTACGGTACTAGACGGAATGTACTAATCTGCCGTCACGTTTATTTTCAGGTATTTGATTTGTTTTCTAAGGGGAGCATCGAACTCTGAGTCATAGGACATATGCTTTTTTTCATACTAGGCCTGGCCTACGTGATAGCGTCAATCACGCTTTGGATTAGATTCCTATGATCTTTTTTAACGTCTTCCAAGGTAAAAAAAAATCCCTCTAAAACAGCATTCGAAAATAACAAGGTCAGAAGATACTGCACAGTATGATGATGAGAAGCTTTTTCTTACCATTTTATGTTATTTTTAAAGCCCCATGACCCTATTAATCACAGAAATCTATCACATTTGGAAGATCAAAAAGCCAAAACCTCCACCATTCTTCTACTATTTTTATCCCATCTTTTGACGGTGCACTATAATCTAAGAAGAGACTTTTGCTTAAAGCCAGTTGCACCTATGTTAAAAGCTTTCGTAAGGTGAGAGATTTCATACAACCTAACAGTATGGCCTCAAACAAGAAGCATCCCTAAATTACTTCACTTTCTCCAAACACGACTTACGAGCACATTTGTTGACGACTTCCAATTTAGGTTTATTTTGATTTTGTGCTCAAGTCTGACCACAAAGTTAGAAGAGACTCGTAAGCTGCCATTTCCAGTTAGAGATGTTCAACTGGAAGGTATTCAGCAATTCTATCATGGTTGCGATTAAAAGGCGAGGTCGGCCTAACGTTGCTATTCTTCACAAACTTCTTGGTCAGTTTTTTTCAAAAGTATCTGCACTTCCATTTTTATTTTGTGTAAGAATATCTTTCAGTTTGAAAAAGAAGATTATAATCTGTAAACTGCTCTAGTATATTGAGGTCAAGATGGATTTGAAACAAATTTATTTTTTAGGATGTCCGTCACCTTGTCGTTTGCGTGAGTGGGATCTTCTGCTGCTACTCCATAAAAATTGCTACTAAGAGCATCCCAATTATGTGATAGTTTACTTAACGCACATTCAAACTGACAACCTACGTGTTTGAGCTGAGGCAGGTACATTCAGAACTAGGATGTCAGTAAACTTCTGATGCAATTTGGACTCAGAGCACCTTTTGGCACTCATGCTGAACTGATGACACTAGAGTGTGATATCGATCTTTCAATCAGACTGTCAATATATTTTGCAAGCATAACAACAATCATTTGAATTGATTAGCTGTTGTACTTGACACATATCACAGAGGTGGATTTCTTTTTTATTTGCTCACAACCGAGGTATTAGATATTACTACACATATCCACGTAGAATCCAACCTAATGCACTGTAATTAAGCTACAATCTTGAAGAGCCTTGCGAATAAGTTTAAGAATGGTTTCCACTTTCATGTCACAATGCTCACATCATATTTAGGACGTTCACTTATAATTTTAACTCAACTTTACAGAGCAAAACTGCAAGAGCTAATTGGTTTTCGCAGTCAAATATATTGTTTCATCAATAATGGGGAAAAAGGTGTCACTCTTGACTGGTCAAACAAAATTGTATGTTAGTGTGGTCCTAAAGCTAGTCATGTCATGTTTGTCACATTCTCTTTGCCTAGCCTAATTTTTTCTCAAAATGCATTGTGTGGAAAATTTTCCACAAAAGGTTAAAGTGTTCTACAAGTAACGACTAAAGATTATTCTCAAAATGAAAGCGGTAATCCTGGCTTTAGAGTTTCCTTTTGGTTTTTGTCTATTGTAAGAACATAATTATTCCTTGTGGTGAGCTTTCTTAAAACCTCTAGTTTACTAGTCCATTCACTGTGCTACCCATTCTTTGCACGTCTTCTGAATTTAGGCTTACTGCTGCATAAGGACTGGGTGCAATACTAAAAGAAAGTTTCTTCGTCAAAAGATTTGTCCCTTGCATGCCACACCTTAAGTTCAGAAACGGACAGCCAACTTTACCTAAATTTTGATTATTTTTTTCTTACACGTTCGCTTTCTCAGGAAGCACCTAATTTCTAACTTCGCCACTTCGCCACTAAAATTTTCAACGTTATTTTCAAAAGATGACGATTTGTCCAACATGATGGTGCTTCCTACAATCACACATAATAAGTGAAATGTATAGATTATATTTTAGCAGAGGATCTTAGTACAATATACTTTTGCTTCAAGAAGAAAGATCTTCACTGTCCCTCAACGTGTTTTCACTAGTATCACAGGCAGCGCGATCGCGCTGCCTAAGTAAAGAACGAAATTGGCACAATGTATTATTTATTTGGGTTAGACCAGGCACTTCGTATCGAAGGAGTTGTCGTAGAAACTTCAAAAAGGGCTAATTCGATTGGGAATTTGAGTGGCTTTTGCCCTTTTTAATAGTCGAAAGTGATTGGAAGGCAACTAACACCCCTTCCACGCCCACCATTTCCACAAACACATCCAATCAAATTTTAAGGTAGCCATTTTGTTAAGCGTAGTTGATTTCTAAATAGAAATTATGTTTTTGAGGAAGACAGTCCCCCAGAGCCCTCAGGGCAAGTTATACCCTGGGGGCATATAAGATTTTTATAGAAAGCGTTGTTGTGGAAACTTCAAAAAATGCTCATTCGATTGGGAATTCAAAGGGCTTTTGCCCTTTTTAATAGTCGAAAGTGACTGGAGGGCAAACAACCCCCCCTCTCACGCTCACCTATTCCCCAAACACATCAAATCAAAATTTTCAGATAGCCATTCTCTTCAACGTAGCTTAAAGTTCCGAAAATTAGGTCTTTGAGGATGACAACCACCCCCCCCCCCCCCCAACAGCCCTCAGGGCAAAGGTTATAAGTTATGACCTGGGGACATATAAGTTTTTCATAGAAAGCGTTGTCGTATAAACTTCAAAAGGGGCTCATTCGATTGGAAATTGAAATGGCTAGTGCCCTTTTTAATAGTCGAAAGTGATTGGAACGCAACTACCACCCCTTCCACGCCCATCTTTAATCCACACAAATCCAATCAAAATTTTGAGATAGCCATTTTGTTCGACGCAGTTGAAGGTTCTGGAAATTAGGTCTTTGATGATGATAACCCTCTCAGAGCCCTCAAGGTAAGGGTTTATAAGTTATACCCTGGGGGCATATAAGGTTTTATTGAGATCTTTGTCGTAGAAAATTGAAAAGAGCACATTCGATTGGAAATTCAAATGGCTAGTGCCCTTTTTAATAGTCGAAAGTCATTGGAGGGCAACTAACCCCCCTCTCACGCCCACGTTTACCCCACACACATACAATCAAAATTTTTAGATAACCATTTTGTTCAACGTAGTTGAAAGTTTAGGAAACTTGGTCTTTAAGGATGACCTCCCCCCCTCACAGTCCTCAGGGCAATTGTTGTAAGCTATGCCCTGGGGGCATATAAGGTTTTTTTATAGAAAAGTTTGTTGTAGAAACTCGACAAAGGGGCTAATTTAATTGGAAATTGGAAAGGCTAGTGCCCTTTTTAATAGTCGAAAGTGATGTCGAAAGTGGAAGGCATCTAACACCCCTCCCACGTCCACCATTTCCCCAAACACATCCAATCAAAATTTTTAGATAGCCATTTTGTTCAGCATAGTAGAAAATATTGGAAATTAGGTCTTTGAGGATGATAATCTCCTCAGAGCCCTCAGGGCAAGGGTTATAAGTTTTTTTTATAAGGTTTTTATTAAAATCTTTGTCGTAGAAACTTGAAAAAGGGCGCATTCGATTGGAAATTCAAAGGGCTAGAGCCCTTTTTGAGTCGAAAGTGATTTGAGGGCAACTAAGCCCCCTCTCACGCCCACCTTTTCCCCAAACACATGCAATTAAAATTTTTAGATAGCCATTTTTGTTCAACGTAGTTGAAAGTTCTGGAAATTATGTCTTTGAGGATGACAACCCCCCACAGCCCTCAGAGCAAAGGTTGTAGGTTATACCCTGGGGGCATATGAGGTTGTTATAGAAAACTTTGTCGTAGAACCTCAAAAAGGGCTCATTCGATTGAAAATTAAAAGGGCTAGGGCCCTTTTTAATAGTTGAAAGTAATTGGAATGCAACTAACCCCTCTCTCACCCCCACCATTTCCCCAAAC
Source organism: Artemia sinica (assembly GCA_027921565.1). Taxonomy (NCBI): domain Eukaryota; kingdom Metazoa; phylum Arthropoda; class Branchiopoda; order Anostraca; family Artemiidae; genus Artemia; species Artemia sinica. The sequence continues at coordinate 32,861,482 of CM051262.1, forward strand.
ACATCCAATCAAAATTTGAGATATTCATTTTGTTCAATGTAGTTAAAAGTTCTGGAAACTAGGTTTTATCGGATGACAACCCCCTCAGAGCCCTCAGGGCAAGGGTTGTAAGTTACACCCTGGGGGTATATATGGTTTTTATAGAAAGTGTTGTCGTAGAAACTTCAAAAAGGGCTCATTTGATTGGAAATTGAAAGGGCTAGTGCCCTTTTGAATAGTCAAAAGTGAATGGAGAGCAACTAAACCCCCTCTCAGGCCCATCATTTCCCAAAACACATTCAGTTAAAATTTTGAGATGGCCATTTTGTTCAGCGTAGTTGAAAGTACTGGAAATTATGATTTTGAGTATGACAAACCCCCAAACCCCTCAGGGCAAGGGTTGTAAGTTATGCCCTGGGGGCATAACTATAAGGTTTTTATAGAAAGTTTATTCGTAGAGACGTCAAAGAGAGCTCATTCGGAAATTATGTCGTAGAGAATGTCACTCCCCCCATAGCCCCCAGCGCAAGGGTTGTAAGTTATGCCCTGTGGGCATATAAGGTTTTATAGAAAGCGTTATCGTAGAAACTTCAAAAAGGGCTCATTCGATTTGAAATTGAAAGCTCTAGTGCCCTATTAATAGTCAAAATTAATTGGAAGGCGACTAACGCCCCTCTCAAGCCTACAATTTCCCCAAACACATCTCATCAAAATTTTGAGATAGACATTTTGTTCAACGTAGTTGAAAGTTCTGGAAATTAAGTCTTTGCCAGCGTTGTCGTAGAAACTTAAAAAAGGACTCATTAAGTTGGGAATTGAGAGGGCTAGTGCCCTTATTAATAGTCAAAAGTGATCGGAGGGCGTATGCCCCCCCATACCCATCATTTCCACAAGCACTTCCGATCAACAGTTTGATGTAGCAATTTAGTCGGACGTAGTTGAAGGGTCCGGAAACTATATTGAGTATGATAACCCTCAACAGCCCTCAGGGCTAATGTTGTAAGTTATGCCTTGGGGCATATAATGTCTTATAGAAAGTGCTGTCGTAAAAACTTCAAAAAGGACTTTTTGATAGGAAATTGAGAGGGCTATTGCCCTTTAAGTTGTCGAAAGTAATCAGAGGGAGAATCCCCCTCCCCCAACGCCCATCATTTCCCCAAACATTTCCGATCAGCATTTTCATATGACCATTTTGTTTAACGTTGTTGAAAGGTCTGGAAATTATGTCTTTGAGGTTGACACCCTCCCCCCCCCATAGCCCTCATGACAAGGATCGTAAGTTGTGCCCTTGGGGGTCATATAACATTTTCATAAAAAAAAATGTTGTCGTAGAAGCTTCAAAAAGGGCTCGTTCGATTGGAAATTGAAAGGACTAGTGCCTTTTTTATTAGTTGAAAGTGATCAGAGGGCAAGCTTCTCCCTCCACGCCTATCATTTCCCCAAACACTTCCAATCAAAATTTTGGTACAGCTATTTTGTTAAGCCTATCAGAAAGGTCTGGAAAATTAAGCCTTTGGGGATAACAAATCCCCCCAGCCCTCAGGAAAGGGTTTTAAGTTGTGCCCTGGGGACAGATAGAGTTTTTATAGAAAGTGTGGTCATATAAACTTCAAAGGGGGATCATTGGATTGGTAATCAGACGCTATAGTGCTCTTTTTAAGAGTCAAAGTGATCAGAGGGCAGCTACCCTCTCACCTCTACACACACGTCGTATTGTCCCGAAATGTGTCTAATAGAAATTTTGATGTAGCCATTCTATTCAAAATACTCTAACTCTCATATAACAAGGCTTTTGGGATTAAAACAAACCCCAGAGATTAGGGGTAAGGGTTGTAAGCTAAGCCCAGGGTGTATTAAAGGTTTTTATGGAAGGGATGATTTTTTACCTTCAGATTTGGCTCATTCTTTCTCCCTGAAAAAGAATATGCCAATATAAAACAAACAGAAATTAACCAAAAAAAAAATTTTGAACAAAATAAGTTTTTCAAAAAAAAGTAAAGAACTCCAAAAAACAAAAATGAGCAAAAATAGAATCAAATAATTTACAACTACCAAGCATACAACTACCACAAACCAGTATCAACAAATAAATGAAACCCAAAACAAACAGAAATTAAAATAAGTCAAACTCAAAACGACCAGAAATTAATCTGAGTAGGGTTCTGATCCCTATGCTTTCTAAAAGGCAGAATATACTTTGTACTTTACTGAAAAAATTCTTTTAAATGTTTTCACTTATAACTTTAAGAAAACAAAAATTGATTAAGATTTTAAGGAATAAATATCAACAAATATATTAAACTGACAATGCACATTTTTTTCAGTAAATTCATTTGAATTTTTTTCAGTAGAGTACAAATTATATTCTGGCTTTTAGAAAGCACAGAGTTTAAAACCCTAGGCTACTCAGAATAATTTCTGCTCGTTTTTAGTTTGACTTATTTTAATTTCTGTTTGTTTTTGGTTTCATTTATTTATTGATACTGACTTGTGGTAGTTGTAGGCTTGGTTGATTATTTGATTCTATTTTTGTTCATTTTTGGTTTTTTGGAGTCATTTACTTTTTTTTGAAGAACCTTTTTGTGGAAAAAGTTTTTTTGATTAATTTTTATCAAAAGCCAATTTGGGATTTTCATTGGAAGGCTAGCGGAGGAGGTTTATTTTAAATTTGGGTTGAATAGAGAGGATTTGAAGAATTTGTTGTTGGCAAGAAGGGATAGTTACGATTTAGGGGAGAGGAGGAAATTTTTATGAAAGTTTAGGCTAGCGGCTGGCCCATACTTTTGCCTTATGTGTTGATATGTGAATGAGAATTTATTTCATTTTGTATGCGACCGTGAGCTGTATGAGCTACGGAATGAGTGTTTTGAATAGTGTGTTTTGGAGTGAATGCTGGTTAATTGAGTGGATGGCTGAGAAGAATGCATGTGCTATTAAACAGTTGTGTAAATTCGTTTAGGGATTAAACATAGGGAATCATGTGGAGAGGATTGCTTGTTATAGTCTTTAGGAATTAAATTCTATCATGATTGTTGTTAATTTGTGTAAATGTTGGAGCTTGTTGTGCTTTGCTTTGTATTATTTAAAGCTGTATATAGTTCCTCAAACTTTGTTTATAGACTGTTTTTTGTGTCGCTATGGCCTGCAGGGCTTTTGCAGTAAAGCTTATCTTATAGTAGCAGTGTTCTAATCCTTTTATTTTCTGCATATCAATGGCAGCGCGATAGCGCTTTCTAAGTAAAGAACAATGTAGGCACAATGTATAATTTATTTTTCTTCTTCCTCCTCCATACCTGGGCACTTCGTATCGAAGGAGTTGTCGTAGAAAATTCGAAAATGGCTCATTCGATTGGAAATTGGAGTGACTTTTTTAATGGTCGAAAGTGATTGGAGGGCAACTAGCCCCCCCCCCCACTCCCATCATTCCCCCAAACACATCCAATAAAAATTTTGAGATAGCCATTTTGTTCAGCGTAGTTGATTTCCAAATAGAAAATATGTTTTTTGAGGGGGACACTCCCCCGCAACCCTCGGGGCATGGGTTTTAATCTATGCCCTGGGGGCATATAAGGTTTTTATAGAAGTGAAAAAAAATACAAACGAATTTGCATTGTCATTTTAATTTACATATACTGATATTTAGTAATCAAGATGTTAATATTAATTGATTTATTAAAGATATAAAAGTAAAACATTTATATTTTTGTTCAGTAAAGTGCAAATTATGCTATGGGCATGGGAAGGCATAGGGTTCTTTAGCCCAACTTATGTTAATATCTGCTCGTTTTGGGTTTGACTCGGTTATTTATTGTAATTTCTGTTCGTTTTGGGGTTTCATTTATTTATCGATGCTGATTTGTGGTAGTTTCATGCTTGGTAGATTATTTGATTTTATTTTTGGTCATTTTTTGTTTAATGGGGTTTTTTACTTTTCTTTGAAAAACTTATTTTGTGAAAAGTTTTTTTTTAATTAATCACTCCAAAGAATTAAGAGTTAATTTTAATTTATTAAAAGATGCTATTAAGCAACTTTTTCTGAATATTTTGGTGCCAAAAACATTTCTGTTGTGCAAATGCCGAAGTTTAATCTTTTTTCGAGTTTTACAGCGCTAACAGGGAGCTCTCAAAGCTGTCATATTATTCAATGACACTTCTTTTGAGCTGAGTTTTAATGTTTTCCAAGTATGTATATTAGAGTATTCTTAGAGAATGTCCTTCCCTGTACTTTAAAATGAAACTTCTGCTCCATTCAATCCATAAAACGAAATTCAGTAATAATATAATTTTCTTTAAATCCGAGTGTCTCTAATTAGTCCGGTAAAACTCGAAAAAAAGATTAAACTTCGGCATTTGAACAACAGAAATGCTTATGAATAATACTTGTAGCTTGTAGACTTGTAGCTTGTAGCTTCATAGATCTAGGTCTCATCAATACTTCATAATGTATGATTAAACCCCCAAGGATATGGACAAAGGATAATTCTTGTATAAATCACCGACTCGTTGCTTATGACGAGCAATTGCTTCTTCATGAACCTGAATCTGCGACTCGTGGATCACGAGCTCTTAATCAAGCTGTTGCTTAGCTTCGCTAATTGTTCATGTTGCTAGAAAAGAATAATCAAAGGAGACAATTTTTTAAAATACTAACAAACATACTAAACTAAACAGCAGTGGTAGTTCTACGTTTGGGCGGGGGAAGGGCATCTAATCCCCCCTAAGTTTTTCTGACATCCGACATTAAATTTCTTTTATTTTATATTTTACACTCCTACGGTATACCTTTCCCCTTTCGTCCTAAAAATCCACTAGGACAATTGGAATTCCATATTGATGATACAGAATAGGAACAATAGTCAAGTCCCCTTTTAATCCAGTGTCTGTCTTTGCTTTAGGCATGTAATGACCGAATAATCAGTTGACAGATTATACCCCAGAGAAAAAAAAAACTCTGCGAGGTGTAGGTTTCTTACTTTTGGGCGATTTTCTCCTAAGGTGCATTGACCCTTGCTGGAACGTGAATTTAACTGCACTTGCTTGTGATAGCTTTTTATGAATAAAGTTCTATCCTATCACGCTCAAATTACAATCCTAGAAATCCACTAGGACAATTGGAATACCATATTGATGATACAGAATAGGAACGATAGTCAAGTCCGATTTTAATCCAGTGTCTGTCTTTGCTTTAGGCATTTATCTACAAATTTTGAATGTCAAAATTAATCAAAATATAGATTTGTTTTGAAATGTTTAGCTAAATGTTAAATTTGCTTAAATTTCTTCTTCTCTTATAAATTTGAAACGGAACCATAAACTCCTATGACTCAGTTTTTCAACACACAGCTCCGTGGCCCTTCAATGTAGTCTGATATTGTTTCTTCAGTGCTCACAATGCATTAAGGTATTAAAACGAAGGACTCCAGTTAAAATTGGCAAAAATGAAGTGCTTTTAAATTGTCCAATTGAAAATTTCAGACCTGTAGTGCAGATGACTTGTCTTTTTTCCTTTAATTTATAGGTTAACTATTTCGCAGGAAAGTAATTTGGCTTAAGTTTCTTGTCACGCCGGTGAAGAATCAAATATTTACGAAGAAAACTTGAGTACATCCTATTTATCAAAGCATTGAAATATTAATAATGATAATATATTTATTTATAACCCACTGCACAAAATGTGAAAAATAGTGGAATAAAGAGGAAACGAAAGAAAAAAAAAATACAAACAGCACTTAAAGTATAGATATACAAATAAAAAGGAAAAATCAGCGAAACAAATGAATGAGACCATGGTGAGGAGACAGTTTTTCATAGGCATTTGCAGACAGTTTTATATGTAAATCACGAAGTTTTTCAATTACATCAGGTGCGTTATACTTTTTAACAATACGGCGATTACAAAATGATACAACAAAGATTTGCAATGCCGATTATAGTATTTCCGTAATTTAGATAGGTAATTCTTCCCAAGCAAAATGTAAATACCTGAAAGGTAAAAAATAGCATGGTCACAGAAAAAAGAGTACAGTGACACTAAAGCTTTGCGATTATCTAGAAATACACATATCTAATCTTGGTACATGCGTCCCTAACTGACGACTGCGTCCCTAACCTAACTGACTGACGAAAACAAAACATTACAAACTTAAAGAGAGTCAAGCCAACGTAGGCTATCAGCTGAACATGTAGAAGAATAATTACATTTCAAAGGAGAATTCTTAGCAATACCGTTAAAACAAAGATACTAGCACTTATGAACATTTAAATTAAGTTCAATATCTAAAAAACCTTTTCTCACATTATCCACCATTTTAGACAAAGAAATTTTTTTCCCACTAATAAGTAGGATGTCATCCACATAAGCAATATACCATACATTAGAAAAACCAAGAAAGCATGTATCACAAAGCTTAAAAACATAAGGGGATAACCCGCCTCCTTGGTTTACTCCGCATCGAACACGAACATTCTTTTGGTATTATCCCCGTTCAACTTTTACCGCAAATAGGCATTACTATACCAATACTTCAAAACAAAAATAACAGAAGTGTTGACACCACTTACAAAAAGCAAATAAAGAGCTTGTCTTTGGACAATGCTGTAAAAAGCTTTAGATACGTCTAGCAAACAAAGATGAATCTGCTCGTTTTTATCAACAGCCTGGTGAAGTACACTCGCGAGTGCCCTATGAGCATGGGCACAACTAACTCCTCAAGGAAAACCGAACTGGTTTTCACAAAAATCGCATCTTCAGTCACAGGTGTAAGAAGTACATATTCAAAGATCTTACTAAATGCACACGTGACAGTGATAGGGCGTTACGAGCTACAATCTCAAGCATTCTTTCCACGCTTTAAAATCGATGCAATCAATCCACAAAGGAAGCAATCCGGTACAATCGAAACACGTAAGCACATCTGAAAAAGCAACTGAAAATGGAACATTAGCTCTTTTGAATCAGGCCGTACATTTTGGGCACAAATACCATCGATATCAATAGATTTTTATTTAAGATGCTTAACTGACTTGACTACAAGATCGTAAGAAATTGGGATAAAATTTTCCCTTTAAAAGAGAATTTGGCAGACATGGGTTTAGAAATTTCGAAAATACCACACGCAATAAGAAAGTTACTTTCGAAAAAATCTTTGACCAATGCGAAACCCATCGTGAAGGAGATAGGGGAGAGTCGGGTACGTTGGGACGGTAAGTTTTCCCTAATAGTCAACTGGGAAATGACCGTTAAATATCGTTCTAATAGTCAACTGGGAAATTATTCTTCCCACTACAGGTGTTGGTGTTTTTCTTCTCAGCATATCATTTTTTTTAGGATTTTTAGAGGCACATAGAGAATGTATTCTCGCGTAAAATTGTTCATTTGTGCCTTTTGAAACGGGTTGTCGTCATACTATAGTGACTCTCTTAATATATTGTCTTTAAATTCAACTTCGAACCTCTTCAACTATCATCTAACTTCAAATATCGTTAAATATCGTTTATCTTGTACTGCTCGATGGTGTTCTCAGAGTTAAAGTTCAAATTGTCTTTAATTTCTGCTTCAAATATCTTCAAATGTCTTTAAGTGTCATTTAACTTCAAATTTCGTTTATCGTGTGCTGATCGATGAAGTTCTCAGAATTAACTTCAAATTGTCTTTAATTTCGTATTCAAATATCTTCAAATGTCTTTAAGTATCTTTCAACTTCAAATATCGTTTAAAATATCGTCTATCTTGTTCTGGTCGATGGGGTTCTCAGAATTAAACTTCAAATTGTCTCTAACTTCAGTTTCAAATATCTTCAAATGTCTTTAAGTATCTTTTAACTTTAAATATCGTTAAATAGCGTTTATCTTGTTCTGATCGATGGGGTTCTCAGCATTTATGTGATTATATAGTTCGTTAAAACACTTTATACTGAGGTTCAAATATAGTGTTACCTGGTACATAATATGGTTCATAGTCGAAGAAACGACGATCGAAGGCAACTGTTGTTTTCGTAGACGAAGCTGGGATGAAGTTGCCCTGGAGTCATGGTGAGTACTCTTCGTTGGTTGAGATATGATGAAACTAGATGTTACTGGGTCGTATCTGTACTGGGCAGCTTATTGTAATACTCAATGACCAAAGTGTCCATTTACTTTCCTGTAATAAAAACAACGCGGCAGAATCACATGTTCTTTGAAGTAAATACACATACAATAATTCACGCATTAATTGGGTTATAATTTCTTAGCTATGAGACAGAATTAAATAAATACACTAATATTAGTACTCACAATGAAAATTTAAAAATTTAAAACAGAGATGTTTTCAAATTTGTTTTGAGAACGGAGACATCGATAAAGGGCTTATATACTTCTTCAATACTTATTAAATAAACGTTATTTACCCTACATTATTAAGTTTGAGGTCTAATTTTACGACTTATTTCATGCCTTCATTGTTCACGCAAGTCCGTGCTGTTTAAGAAACGCATGTTGCAGCGTCATAACCACACGGTTTTACGCAAACAGTACTACAATGAGGGAACAAGACATAGCAAGGACGAGTGGAGACCTCTCTACCCACTCATTTTCTGATGTCTTCCCTATTTCTTGGCTTAGACGTTCTCATGGGGCTCCGGGTTTAACGGCTGAAATGCCGAGGTTCTTAGTCTCCGGATTTTTCCGTAATTGCAAGTCAACATTGGTGCCTCGTATTCGCCTTTCGAATAAGGTCATTAGATGCAGGATTTCCAAGCTTGCCTCCGTAGATTCCAGTTAATGCTTGGCAAAGAATATAAGCATAATGAAGAACTGACATCAATATCTTTTTAGAAGGCTATTGTTTGAGCAAATCCTTCAGCACTAAATAAATAAATATTATATTAAAGTCTTATTAGAATCCGTTAAGCGAGAAACACCTTCACATTAATAGGGAATTCCTTGTGGGTTTTACTTAGTCGCCATTGGACATACACAGGGTTTCAATCCATATATCTTAACTGATTAAATGGTTTTAAAATTTTACATATTATTATTGAGATATAATTTCACATCCGCCGTGAAATTCTACATATAAACGTACCATAGGTTGTTTGGTTATAGTTACCAATAGTTGGCTATTGGTACATATATTACTCGAGTAAGAAACATTATATTTATCGAGTAAGAAACAGATGAATAAGCAAACTTGCGGCGCATAATTACACTGGTAGGCCTAAAATAATTATAATCTGCACTAAGATAAAATATTTCATATAATTAGACGCTTCTGTACTGATAATTTCTTGTTTTTTTTTTTTTGATAATATCCATCTTGGTTTGGACATGGGTCGATTTTTCATAGAAAATCTGAGGGAACCTGAGTCAGTATAGGTAAGATATAACGTGACTGACTTGCGAAAATATTTCACAAAAATTAGAGCACAATATATGTCATAGATAAACCAATGAAATTAAAGGACATTTTTGTCACAGAACTATAGAACAGTGATCTCTCTGTTATTGTATATGTCATAGATATAAACTAGTGGAATTAAATTTTTCACCAAGGAGCTAAAGACATTAATGTCTCTGTTTCTCTTTGGAAGTAATGTTTAACACAGAGCTGTAGGACAGCATACGTCATTGATATAATATAATGAAATTAAAAAGCTTTTCTCTCTTTTTTTTGCCTCGGAGCTATAAGAAAGTAAACTCTCTGTTTCTCTTTCAAAGCATTCTGATTCAAAAAACGAAAACTTAACTAGCTCACAGAAGTTTCTATTCAACCTTTAAGTATTGCTTTGACTGGCCCTGATAGGCATAAGAATACTAATTTCTTACACTTGAAGGACTGAGAAATATCCCTTCCTACGGTCGTTTAAAAAAATTACAAAAAACAATCATGGGCCTTTAGTTCTCCCCAGGCTTCCCACAAGACGTGGTCCAACGCCAGTTGTCGTTTTCAGTAGACCACTAGCTTCTTACCTTTGGTTATTTTCTGTGATCGTCAACGTTTTGACATTACTCGTATTATTTTATTTTATTTATTTATTTTTTTTCATTAATATTGACTTGGTTAACTTTACTTGCACACTTTTGAATTTATTATGGTGTTAAATTCATATCTTTGAAATTTGTCTTTACATTAGTTAGGGTATTTCCATCTGTCAGGTTTTTTAACCGTTCTGCCTGATTGTGTCGTTACTTTCTCCTCTGTTTCTTGCGGTTTTTTCTTTTTCGGTGTGTCTAGCGAAATAAGGTCAAACTTTTTGTATTGTTTTTTCAAAAATTCTTGCCCTTTTAATTTCGTTTGTTTCCCGTGTGCGGCTGCTGAGGTCGGCCTTGATTTCCCTATTTCTTTAGCTACTATATGGTCTGATTCACCATCAGACTCTTCGGAACTAGTTTCCGACGAATCCGGATTGGAAGTTTTAGAGGTGGCACTTTTTGTGGTATCACCTGCCATTCCTTCGTAAATTTCTACTCCCCTGGAAGTAGAAGGTTTATTCCCTAAGTCCTCGCCTTGAGTCCTCAACTCGGGGGATTTGAAAGATTCTTGAGAGCTTTGGGAGGAATCAATAGTTTTTGCGGGGTTTCCTCCATTGTTTGAAGGCCATGTCTTCAGGGGATGGGGCATTCTTTGCAATAGGGATTCCCTCCGTGAAGTCCACGTCCAGTCGTGTTTAGGTTTGACCTTGGACACAGTTATATCATGATATTGACCTTGCTGGTCATCCTTTGGAGTTTCATTCCCGGGCAATGTACTTTGACTCGTTTTTATGGGAAAATTTATTAAATCCATAGCTTCTCGCAGGTTTGTTTTAGTTAAATCTTTGGGAGGAGTTTTCTTTACAGTAATACCGGGGGTTTCTACAGCTCTGTTTAATTCTTCCTGTAAAGACAGGGGCCTTTCTATTGGTGTTGTAGGGGAAACCATATCGTCTGGAAATCTTTTGGGGGGACATGGGGTCGAGATTCTATCGGGGAAGAATTGGGTTTTTGGAGATATTGTATAATCTAAATCTCCCGCGCTCGCCGCGATGAATAACTTTTTGGAGTTTTTGGCGTTCTTATTCTTACTGGTATTAGGGATTTTTTCTCTGGAACAACTAGATTTTCCATAGCCAAAAATTCTTCAAAGTTTTGTTCATCACTTTCATTTTCAAAATAATCTTGTTTAAAATTGAAAGGTTTTAGCTCTGCCAATCTTGACCTAGGGGCCTCATTTTCCGAATCTGACGAATCAGTCGAAGAGGGATGGGATACCCATCTCTCTGGAAATTTGGCTGTTTTTATTCGGCTAACATGCGCCTTGTAAGTTTTTCCACTATCGGGGTTTTCCATTTTAAAGGTATATTCATTATCGTACTTTTTGACTATTCTGTAAGGCCCAGAATATTTGTTGGAGAGTTTTTTTTTCCTTCCGTTTTCGCCTCGTTCTTTAGGTAAACGAAGTCTCCTACTTTGAAATCTATATTCCCCTTAACTTTGGGTTGGTTTCTTAGCTCTTGGTTTATTTTGCATTTTTCCAGCTCTTGCCTAACTATTTTATAAGTTTTCCTCATTCTATTTATGAATTCTTGTTTATAATCCTCCGAGTCGTTATAACGCTGCCGAGACTCAATAATCTCATCATATGGGACTCTAAAATCACGACCAAAAAGTAAATAAAATGGATTGTCTTTGGTTGCTTCGGAATAAGCAGTGTTGATTACGTTGGTTAAATCAGGTAAGAATTTATCCCAGTCGCTCCTATTGTCTTTCGTATAAATACTTAGAACGTTCGAAAATATTTTATGTCTGTTTTCTATTTTGCCATTAGCTTGTGGATGGTACGGCGCTGTCACCATTTTCTCTATATTAAGGAAACTCATTAAATCTTTTGCTACTTTTGCAACAAAATTGCTCCCGTTGTCGCTCAAAATTTTATTAGGAATGCCAAATTGTAAAAATAATTTTGCTAATGCCTTACTTGTGGCATAAGCACCTTGATTTTTAATGCTTTTGCAAAAGTAAATCCTGAAAAATGATCTACAACCGAAAGAATACAAGTATGGCCTCTGCTAGAAACAGGTAAGCCTCCACTTGTCCCGTATAGGTCAAATGAGATAATATCGAAGGGGTACTTTGCTACCGGGACCCTTCCCATTGGAGGATTTGGATAAGCTGGGGGGATTTTTCTCAAATTACATGCTTCGCATGTACTTACAAATTCTTTAAGTTTTGTCAGTGCCGATTGTACGTAAAAGTATTGTTTTAACTTATGGAACGTTTTCATAACTCCTAAATGTCCACCTGTGTCCGAATGAAAATATTCAAATGCAGGCCCTATCAAGTTTTGTGGTAACACAGGTATTATCGAGGTTTGGTTTCTATTTGTCTCAGCAGTCACAATCCTACACAGTATTTCTTCATCAAGGTCGTAGTAAAAATTATCTATCTCTTTTCTAAGAGTTTTGAATTTATCCGGTAACGCCTCATCATTCACAAAATAATCAATTAGTGCTACACACATTTCGTCCTTTTTTTGCTTTCTTTTTTATATTTTCCAAAGACAAGGGACAATAGTTAATCTTATTTTCTTTTACTGCGTCTTTGACTTTGTTTTTCTTACATCCATGATTGCTCTTAGCAATTATGGCGTCAACTTCATTTTCTTCAGCTTCCGATGGACTATTTTCTGGATATCTACTCAAAAAGTCGCAAGCTGCGTTTTTGTTTTCCCTTTAAATGTTCAAATTCATAATCTAGGTCTTGGATTTTCATAATCCATCTAGCTAGAATGCCCGTGGGGTTTTTTAAATGTGCGCAGGTACTGCAAGCTTTTATGGTCTGATCGTAGTATAAATTTTCTACCAATTAAATAATGCCTAAATTTGTCCAAGTGGTAGATAATAGATAGTAATTCTAAGTTTGTGGCGGAATAACTACTTTCGCCTTTTGATAAAGTTTTACTTGAATAGCATAGAACTTTTTCTATTTGTTTAGGTGTTCCCTGTAGAGGGTTAGGGTTTTCTACTGGGATTATTTGCGAAAGGATAGCGCCTATGCCCTTTGAGCTAGCATCAGTGGTAACGATGAATTTTCCGTTTTCGAAATCAGGGAGTGATAAAATTGGTTCAGAAGTGAGCGCCTTTTTTGAGTTGGTCTAGGGAAGTTTGAGCTTCCTGGGACCAGGTAACATTATGGGAGTTTCCTTTTGTTAATTCCGTGAGGGTTTCGCAATTTGGGCATAATTGCGTACGAATTTTCTAAAGTAGCCAGTAAGTCCTAAAATTCCCCTTAATTCTTTCATAGTTCTGGGGGGCTTGAGGTTTTCAACACATTTTATTTTATCAGGGTCTGGGGATATCTCTCCCTGGGTCACTACTACTCCTAAAAATTTAATTTTGGATTGAAATAAATTTACTTTCTCAGGCCGGCATTTTAAATTGCCTTGCCTGAACTTCTCGAACACCTTAGCTAAAGTTTGCTAAGTGTTGTTCAGTGTTTTTCCCCCACGCATATAATATCATCAACAAAATGAATTATATTCTTTAATCCTCTTAACAGGTGCAATAGGGGTCTACATAACGCGCTTGAACTTGTTTTAAGCCCAAATGGTACCCTTAAGTATTCATAAGATCCATATTCGGATGCTGAAAATGCAGTTTTATGGACATCCTTTTCGGCTATTTTCACTTGGTGGTAGCCTTGGGTAAGGTCCAAAGAAGTAAAAATTTTGTTTTTTGCTTGAAATTGAGTCAAGAATTTCGTCTATTCTTGGTAGAGGAAATTTATCGCTAACTACTTGTTTGTTTAGAGCCCTATAATCTACTACGAGTCTAAGATCTCCATTCTTTTTTGGTACTAAGATCACTGGTGCACTATACGGACTTATACTTGGGCGTATAATTTCGTTTCTTTCTAATTCATGGATTTTATTTTTTAACCACTCTTTGTGCTTATATGGCACACGATATGGCTGTTTTGCTACGGGATTACCAGTCGTTAAAATTGAATGCTGATAAAATGGAATCAGCCCGATATCATTTTCAGATGCAGAAAATACATCCTTGAGTTTCCATAATAATTCGCATAATTTTTTCTTAAGTTCCATATCCGTAATATGATCCATTTTAAATTTTTTAAAAATTGCGATTTAGTCAAAGGATATTCGTTATTTGAAGTTTTAATACCGTTAACTAGGTTTCTTTTAGAATTTTCCCATTTATTTAAATCATTTTCCGTTAAAACCTCGATTTGGACTAAACACGTCCCCTTTTTAATTGTAATTGTATCATTTTCATGGTTATTGGTTACCCAAATAAAACTTTCCCCTTTGTCATAAGATATAATCTGTTCCTCGCATAACAGATTTTCAGGTATTTCAGACGGTGTCGCAAACCATATTTCTGATTTGCTAATTATTGGCTCGATCATTTGTGATATTTGAATTTTTTGCATCGTTTTGGGAGGGATTTTTGTTTTTCCTTATCGCAAATCCGTAATATTTCTCTTCATTTTCATTGTTTATTAGATTCATAGTGGCGCTATGCTGCGCCATTGCGGCATCTTGCGGCGTCACGTTGGGTTTTATTATGTTCTTCCATAATTCCACTATTTTCTTAATTTCATTTGATCTGTACTGTCGCATATCTCCTATTTTTATTTTCGCAGATTCAATACTGTTATTATTTATATTTACGTCATTTCTGCGATATCTCTCAGGATAATTGAGCAAATTTCCAATTATGCCATGTCTTTGCGAGACATGGGGTTCAAAATACTTCGACATTATACCACTAGGACTTTTGTTTACTGTTATGTTATCTTCGTAACCTCTGTTACGATTTCTTAAGGTAGAAATTTCTTCCCCCACCTTAGCTGGGTATACAAGGTTCTCGTTGGCTACGTCTAATAGTATTCTATTAGACCTTAGAAAATTTGCCCCTATAATAGCTTCATATGGGAGATTATCACATATAATAAAATTTGTCATGAAGGTTCTGTTGTCTCTTTTTACGTTTAGGCAAATTGACCCTTTTGCATTTAATTTATGACCTGTAACACTTGTTAAATTGGGATTATTAGGGTTCTTTTGTCGCCTAATGTGCAGAGGCAACGTATTAAATACGCAAGAGTTTTATGATATTTACAGTAGCTCCACTGTCAACTAAGGCCGTAAAGTAAACGTTTTCTACACAAAAATCATTAAATATAGGTAACTTGTTAATAATATCACTACAAGAAGGCACTAGTATTGTTTTGGACCTATTAAATATCCCTGGCACCCTCTGGGTCCAACTTATGTTTCTGAGGGGCCTGAAGCGTTTCCCTGAGAATTTATTTCATTTGTCGGTGCCTGTAATAGATATTCAGACGTATTAGGTTCCGTAGGCATATTTTAAATGATTTACGTCTGCCTGTCTTCGCCATGTATTATTATGGTAACGTGGATGTCTCGTGTCAGTGCCGTTTGCTGGCGCTGACTGCCAGTGCCGTTGGCTTGTAAAATTTTCATTTCTCATCGGCAAATTTTCATGATTTTTATATTGCATTCTCGCATTATATTGGCCTTGGCGAGTATTTGGGTTTTCAAACCGGTAATTAATTTGCCTGTTGGGGAAGGGCTATACAAATTTGGTTGGTACGCATTATAAGGTACTGATTGGCGCAATCCCCCCTGGCTATAGCCTATTGCACGACCGGTGCTAAAATTTGTTCTTCTGAACAAATGGTTACCGTAATTTTGCGTATTACCGACAGCATTTCTTGGTATGGGATTGGTGACGTAGTGGCACTCTCTTGCTATGTGGCCAACACGATTGCAGTTATAGCACCTTATTATTGTAGGGTTAATGGGCTGAAAACGTACTGTTTTCTGCCTAGCGGGTTCTGGCGTTTTGTTTCTTTGTGCTACTGGGGAGTTATCCCTTGAAAAGAAATTGGGGGATGCCTGATCGCCCTTGAAAATTAGGTTCGCGTTTGAGTCGTTTAGGCTGTTTATTTTTGCATTACTATGATTAGCAACCATTTTATCAACTTCGATTAGTCGCTCTACCTCTTGGACTGCAAGATCCAACGTCTGAATATTCTTGGATATTACTACTCTATATAGTTTTGGGGGTAGCCCTTGCAAAAAGGTATTTAGTATGACTTTTTCATACAGTTGCCCAGAACCACTTCCGTATTTTACTTCTACAGAAATGCGTATATTATCCAGATATTCCCTTATATTTTGTGAAAAATCAAAGTTCACTACTCCTTGTTTTAATTTATTTATTGAACTGGTTTCTATAAATCTCTCTTTGAATGCTTTTAACAAGTCATCAACCGTATTATTGGCAAGTTGGCGTTATTGCCTATGGTATGCTCGACCTGTTTTAGAAAGGTTAAGGCCTGGCCTCTTAATCGTAGAAGCAGCATGTCTTTTAACGCTCCAACGTCTGTTTTTGTTAATAGTACAAACTGGGTCAATTGGATATTAAATTCGTCAATGTCTGATTGACTATTGTATTCCGGGATAGATTTTGCAATCTCTATATTTTTTGCGACTAACTTTTGCACTATTAATAACTCGTTTAGGTCGTCCATATATTTTTTTTGCGTTTATATCAAATTAAAATTTTACTTAACCTATTTTGGGGTAGGCTATTATCTCCTATGAGATATTCTAAAGGGTTTCCCTGTAGTAGCTTAGCGGCAATAGGCCTAATCACCTTATTTATATGTCTGTATCTCTCCAACAATCAAATTTAAGTTACAAAGTTTCTATAGCCCAACTAGTTCGCAGTTTTCCTCCAATTTCCGACTCGCGCCATTTGTAGCGATGGAAGATTGTTGTTATTGATATGGGTTGTGATAGATTTACTTCCCTATTTCTTATTTCTTACATTTGAACCGGATGCCGTAATTCCTCTAATATACATATTAGTCGAATTGTATTTTAATGCTGATATTGAATATCTTTGAATTATTTCATTTAATTTAATCCATTAAAAGTTACGAGGAATTAAGAATTATTGAACTAGAAATACTGACGTCTCAGAGCTTTGTTTCCGCGGTGCAATTAGATCTTGCTTAAGAGATACGAATTCTTATAGGCTAGCAGGGGTTAGAAACTCTTTCTAAGCTGTGGCGATGACAACTTTTGGTGCTTGTAGGGATGAAAAAGCGTGGCCTCTTCTTCTCGGGCTATCTGGAGATCAGATTCCTTTGGGAGCATTTACCTTGGAGACTTACGAACTAGTTACCTATTATTGGACTAGACGCAGACATATAAATGAAATAAACACAGATAAAAAGACAATAGATTTATTGAACTTACATACTTAGTCGCACAGGAACGGGTCACTTCTATGACAATAACGGTGACCAAAATAATTTCGTACTAATCGTTCCAGATCTGACTTCATATTGAAATTAAAAAACACATTTACCCCACTTCCAAACGCAGTTCTTTTGTCCTGCGCTGTAAGGACTGCCGGCCATTGACCCAAGAGGACCAAGGATGTAAATCTTTCGTCCAAATGAATTCTTTAAGATTTTTTCAGATGACTCAGGCGTTCACACGATTTTTTTTGCCTTTTAAACTTCCTTAGAAATGTTGTGCATAGCATTTTTTTTTGCTACAATTATCTTAGCGAAATTCGAACGACTAGCGTCGTTGTTTGACTGAAGATAGAACGCAGTTTCTCTTTTTGCTGATTAAAAATTTAGACTCTTGGAAGCGGTATTTGAACTCAATTAGGGAACGTTTAATTTCTGCCCGAATCATCTTTAAAAGGAAAGAATCTTGTATTTTAAATATATGGTATTCTACTGATGGTGCATAGTCAATACCGGTGAACCTGTTACCAAAACATACAATGTTCAAATAGACTGTCAAAAGAATGTATCTCTAATGTCACAGGGAAACAACAAAGTACCAAATTTTATCTTATATTATATTGGATATCTAGTCATCTTAAAAGACATATTTATTAGATTTTCGACTATGTTGAACAAAATGGCTATCTCAGAATTTTAATTGGGTAACTTCGGGAAAAAAATGAGCATGGGAGGGAGCCAAGTAGCCCTCCAATTTTTTTTGGTCACTTCAAAGGGCACTAGAACTTTTAATTTCCATTCAAATGAGCCCATTTACGATATTCTAGGATTACTGGATTGATACGATCACCCTGGGGAAATAAAAAAAATAAATAAAATAAACACGCATCCGTGATCTTTCTTCTGACAAAAAATACAAAATTCCACATTTTTGAAGATAAGAGCTTGAAACTTCTACAGTAGGGTTCTCTGATACGCAAAATCCCATGGTGCGATTTTTCATTAAAGTTCTTTTACTTTTAAGGGTATTTCCCTCTTTTTTCTTAAATAAGTCAAATTTTTCTTAGGCACATAACTTTTAATGGGTAAGACTAAACTCGATGAAACTTATATATTTTAAATCAGCATAAAGATTTGACTTATTTGACATATCTATTGGCATCAAAATTCTGTTTTTTAGAGTTTGGTTACTATTGAGCCAGGTCGCTCCTTACTTACAGTTCGTTACCACGAACTGTTAGAAAGAAAATACAAGTGAATGTGGTTTGTCAGTTTAATATACATATGCTGATAGTTATTCCTGAAAATCTTAATAGTATTTGGTTTACAGTCTCTGATCTCATGATCTATGAATTTTTACTTCTGTCGATTTTTATCTAAACAAACAAACATGGCTACAACCCCTGGAGCAAAGTGGAATGGTAACCAAAAGTTTTGCTTTAACATCTGAATTGAAAGGAAAACTTCAACGCAAGCAAATTGAAAGATTTTGCCGTTATAATTTGCGTAATTAGCTAATTTGGGATGGCCACGACGTTTTTGAACCATAACTCAACATCTGATAATAAGCAGCTCTTACTAGTCTATCTTCATTACACCTAATGAGCTTCAACCAAAATCTAAGCATCACAATAGACCTACGTAGTTTTAACAAAAACAAGTCCATATCACCTTTCAGAATCTGTGAATGAGATGTCTCAAAAAAAGCATATGCTATGCTTTACCCCCACCCCCTCCCCTAATGTATAAATATATAGCCCATTTTTGTTTCTAAGCTATTATATAATTAAACAATTACTTACAAGAAGATTTCCAACTTCTAATATTCCAGATTCTGAGGTATACACAAAATTTGACTTGCTTATAAGATATATTGCTCGTTTTAGTTCTAGATTACAAAAGAATATTGTCCCAGCCTTTGTCTGTCGAAGAAAAGGTTGAAACACCCTAGAGGCAATAAGATAATCGATGCCAGAAGTTCGGAAACTCATGGGAACAGAGTTTCTGGGTTTTAAACAATAAACAACTTTAGCGCAAAGAGCGAGGCGTTGAGGAGGGGACAGCCCCTTTCATATACAGAATAATTTCTGTTCGTTTTAAGTTTTAACGTCGTTCCTTATTCTCAGTTAAAAAGCTTGTTTTTTTATTTATTTATTTAGGGACAGGTGAAATAATTCCCTAAGCCTAAAGGCACATTTCTATTGAGCTAGCAAAATATGCCACAAATACGTCTGGACATTCGAAGCTGTCCGCTAAATTTACCCCCCTTGGAAAATACCCCCATCCCCCGGTGAAAAATATCCCCCAGAAAATACCCCCCACAGAAAACACCCCCCTCCCCGTAAGTAACCCGTGGAAAAAGACCCCCCCCCCCTCTGTGGAAAAATAAGTCTTTCAAAATTTGGGAATTTTATGACTTTTGTTTTTTATTTTCCGTGGGGGAAAGAAATTTTGGTACTTGCACAAATGCGTCTGGACATTCGAAGCTGTCCGCTAAATTTACCCCCCCCCCCCCTGGAAAATACCCCCATCCCCCGGAGAAAAATATCCCCCAGAAAATACCCCCCACAGAAAACACCCCCATCCCCGTAAGTGACCAGCGGAAAAAGACCCCCCCCCCCTCTGTGGAAAAATAAGTCTTTCAAAATTTGGGAATTTTATATGAATTTTGTTTTTTATTTTCCACGTGGGGAAAAAATTTTTGGTACTTGTGTATTATACGCCACTAAATAAAGTTTTCACTCCCTAAAACATTTAAAACTTGTAAAACTGTGTAAAATGTGAATCGTAAACTTGAGTAAGTGGCGTATAGTACACGACGTTAACGATGTGTGAAACTCGAGAACAAACCAATTTCTTCTTGAGTTTCTTTGCTACTTAGAAACAAATTTGGGCTATATATTTGCACATTAAGCGGGGGAGGGATAAAGTAAAGTGGTTCTGCCTGAAAAATGTGTTAGGTATAATTATTCTGCATATTATGAAGCAAGGATGGGTGTTTTCTGACTTCAAACTGTCATATACTTTACCCACCCCCTTTTTTGCAAATATATAGCCAAAATTTTATATAGTTTTCCCATCTATTATGTCACTTGTCTTTGTCTTGTCTCACGCTAAGTTGAAAGAACCGAACTAAGAAACCAATTTGTTTTTCGAGTTTTACAAAGCGTTAATTTGAGTGAGTGGCCTATAATACACAAGAAACAAAATTGCTCTCCGCTAGGGAAAATAAAAAACAAAACCAAAAAATAAAAATATCAATTTGGAAAGTCTTATTTCCCACTGGGGGTATTTTCTGGAGGGGGGGTATGTTTTTCTTAGGGATATTTTCTGGTGAAGTATTTTCCACGGGGCTATTTTCCATGGAGGGGGTAGAACTATTTTCTTGAGGGGGTATTTTTTAGGGTGGTAAATACTGGGAGGAGGGGGGGGGGTAAACTCCTAGAACCGGGTGAACCAAGTTTAAGCAAGCAAGGTAAAAGTAGAGTTAGAAGCAAAACTTAAAAAATATTTGAATTTATTTCTACCCATGTTTGGCTCAATGGAGCTCTTTACTTTTCTTTGAAAAATTTGTTTTGTGAAAAAGTCTTTAAAATTAATTTTGTGTTCGTTCTTTATTGACATTAAATAAAAAAAAACTTTTTCCACAAAATAATCCTTCAAAGGAAGGCCTCTCAATTACTTGGACTATCTGTCTTGGCTTTTCTCTGTTTACAATTACCCAGCGTCTTGATTCAACCTATGCAACCTATTGCAAAATACTTGATAACTTCAATTCAAAATCAAAAACTAGAAATGAACTCCGTTAAACTAAGAATGAGCGAAATAGAATCAAATGACCTGCCAAGCATAAAAACTATTACCAATCATCCTCATTAAATAAATGAAACCCAAAACGAAACAGAAATTAAATAAATAACCGAGTCAGAGTCAAAACGAGCAGAAATTAACATGAGTAGGGCTCAAAAACCGTGGGGCGTAATTTGATGTGGGGCATGGAGGGGAACTACCTTTTTCAGAACCAAAGCCCTCCCTCGACCTCAGTTTGCCCCTCACTTACCCAGCAGAAATGTAGATTCTGCAAAAAATCTTGTCAAAACTAAGATAAGCCTGCATAATTCAAGTATCCTGAGAAACGTCAACGGGAATCGGATATATAATAATTTTCTTCTCCACATTACTGAGAGAGGGGAAAACTGCCTCCACCTGGCCCCATCAAACGAAGCCCCTGGGAAAACCCCCTCTATATAAAACTAATATATGTTCGTATTGAGTTATAAAACGTCGCTCCTTGCTTTCAGTTGAAAAAAAACTATTTTTAAATTTAATTTCTGATCGTTTTTCAAATAATGATGGTAAATACTCTCCTGCATGATAAAATTATCTCCTCTTGCAGTAAAATCAACCGTAGAAGGTTTCTTCCCTCAGAAAATACCCCCACTCCCTGCCGCAGCTCATTGGTCACAATCACTTTCGACTTATGAAAAAAAGGTACTTGAACTCTCAATTTCCGATCTAATGAGCACCCTCTGAAGCTTTTGCGACCATGAGGCAAAGGTTTGGATGAGGAAGGGATAGTCCTTTCCTATACGGAATAAATTCTGCTCATTTTGGGGTTAAATGTTACTCTTTACTTTCATAGCAACAGCGTACACCAGAAGTATTCCCAGAAATCATAAGGGAGTACACATCAATTTGGCATTTTTTTTTTTTTTTTCGTTCACGTTGCACTCCCCCCCCCCAAAAAAAAAATATTCACTGTCTTTTCACTTAATTTGGATAACTTGGCTCCAGCTTTATCACCACCACCCCCCCCCCCCCCTTCCCAGGATTTTGAAGAAATTACGGCACTGTCAAAACCCCTATGCATTCCAAAGGCCAGAACATACTTTGCACTTTACTAAAATTAAATTTAAAAAGAACAAGATTTTTTTTTTTTACTGAAAGTAAGGAACGACGTTAAAACTTAAAACGAACAGAATATTATTCCGTATATGAAAGGGGCTGTACCCTCCTCAACGCCTCGCTCTTTACGCTAAAGTTTGTTATTGTTTTAAAAAAATAAAGTTGTGAGAAAGTCAAACTTTAGCGCAAAAAGCGAGGCGTTGGGGAGGGCACAGCCCCTTTCATATACGGAATAATTTCTGTTCGTTTTAAGTTTTAACATCGTTCCTTACTTTCAGTTAAAAAAACTTGTTTTTTTTATTTAATTTTTGAACGTTTTTTGAATTAATGTAGGTTTTGATTTTGGCTCACCGTACATGAATAATAAAAAAAAAATTGCATATTAATTTTACTTTTTTTTACTAAATGGCTTTTTCAAAACTTGTTTGATTTTATTTACGAACGTTTTGATTAGTAATAAATATATGTAACTTACGAATTAACTTACGTAACGAACTTCTGTATTCATTGTTTTTTAATACGTATATTAGGGGGTTTGCCCCCTAGTCAATACCTTGCTCTTTAAGCTAAAGTTCAAATTTTGTTCAGATTCTTTAAAAATGACTCCTTAATCTCAAAGGCCGTTAATTAGAATAAATAGCTCTTATGAAAGTACTAAAAATTCTTTGCCTTGAAGAGCGAGGTATTGACTAGGGGTTGAACCCAATCATATACGTAATATTTTCTGTCTGTTTTAAGTATTGATGGTGCTCCTTACTTTCAGTTGAAAAACTTGTTTTTTTTAATATAATTTCTGATCTTTTTCTTTAATAATGCTTGGAAATGCGGCGCCCCCCACATAGCAATGTCCCTTCCCCAATGAAAACTTACTTCATGGAAAGATCCTCCCATATAACCCCCGACCCCCGACAACCCCCCCCCCCCTTCCCACCTACCAGAAAAAATCCCCCTGAAAACGTCTGTATACTTACCAATAACCATACTATATGTTAACATTTGGTAAATTTCATAACTTTCAGCCCTCTCCCCGGGGATTCCGGGGGATTAAGTCATCCTAAAGACATAGTTATCATATTTTTTGACCATGCTGAACAAAATGGCTATCTCAAAATTTTGATCAGGTGACTTTGGAAAAAAATGAGCCTGGGAGGGGGCCTAGTTGCCCTCCATTTTTTTGTCACTTAAGAGGTTACTAGAACTTTTAATTTCTGTTCCAATGAGCCCTCCCATGATATTCTAGGACCAATGGGTCGATACGATCACCCCTGGGAAAAAATAAAATATAATAAAAATAAACACGCATCCGTGATCTTTTCTTCTGGCAAAAAATGCAAAATTCCACATTTTTGTAGATAGGTGCTTGAAACTTCTACAGTAGGGTTTCTGATACGCTGAATATGATGTTCTGATTTTTATTAAGCTTCTATAGCTTTTAGGGGGTCTTTCTCCCTTTTTTTTTCAAAAATCAGCCAAATTTTCTCAGACGCTTAACTTTTGATGGGTAAAACTAAACTTGATGAAACTTATATACTTGAAATCAGAATTAAAATTTGATTCTTTTGATGTATCTATTGTTATCAAAAATCCGTTTTTTAGAGTTTCGGTTATAATTGAGCCGGTCGCCTCCTTACTTACAGTTCGTTACCACGAACTGTTTGATATATTTTTTGGGTTAAGAGATTTGGGTTAAGAGATATAAGAGATTTGCGTCTCATATGCCATCTTCTATTCAGAGTACAAACTCCATAACTCGTAATTAGCAGACCCATATATTCGATCGATATGTCTTTGTATCCTTGGCAAAAGCCAAAACAAGAGACATTCAAGTTTTGTGATAAAAACCAGTTTTTTGACATGATGCTATACATGCCACATTTCGATAGAGTCGTTTTTGGTTTAGAATCGGCATATCATCACCTTCGTATTAGCTTAAGAAACAAAACAACGTCTTGTGACGTCAGCTCTTAAACATGCCCCTTTTCGACAAGAATTCATTTTTGTTTCTATGCGGCCATGCCACACAAAAACCTGTTTCAAACATGCCACAAAGCGGCTGATCCTGTTTTCGACCGACCCCTGCGAATGATTTAAATGCCCATTTTGCTTCAATTGTGCAGTCTTACCCCCCCCCCCTCTCTTCCACCTGAGGATCCTCCAGTAAATTTAACTACTCCTTCAGATGATAATTTAATAGCTGATATTTCATCGGCAATTATAATCCGTAAAATCTCTTCGTTAAAAAGAACTTCCGTTGCCCCTTTTGACATTCCAGTTGCTCTAATTAAAGCATTTGCTATAGAATTATCATTTCCCCTTCAGATAATTTTCAATAATATAACAAAAACAGGATATTTTCCCAAGAAATGGAAGAAAAGGTTTATAACCCCCATTCCAAAGAAAGGAGCAGCTAATGATTTCTCTGGTGTCCGGCCGATCCCGGTTACGTCAGTTTTTATCAGTATATACGAAAGCTTTGTTGCCGCATGGCTGAAAAAATATCTTTTGAAAGTAACTGATCAAAAGCAATTCGGTAGCAACCCTAAGTGTTCAACAGTTCATTACCTAGTTAATTTAATTGATTTTATTTTAAAACACCTGGATGAAGCTGGAAAATGGATAAATTTAATTGCAATTGATTTCAGAAAAGCATTTGACCTTGTTGATCACAAAATCCTTTTAGAAAAAATGGCGGAAAAAATACCCATCTTATTATTAAAATCATCAGGAGCTTCTTAACAAATAGAGAGAAAACTCTGAAGTATAAAGACCAATTTTCCACTTCACTGCCAGTTTTTTGTGGAATTCCACAAGGAACTGTGATCGGGCCGCTGGGCTTCCTCCTCATGATAAATGAAATTGCTGCTGAGCTGGAGGACAGATGGAAATACGTTGACGACTTGTCCTTAACGGAAATCGTATCTAAGGATTTGAAGAGCCATGCTGCTGGTTTCATCGACCAAGTTACCTCAGAGGTGGCTGAACTAAACATGGTCGTGAATAAAGACAAATTCTCGGTCACAACATTCTCTTTTCTTCGGAATACTCAACCGTCTTTCGAACCTCCTATCGGTTCCGAGCTAATAAGTCGTAAAATAACTTTACTTGGTGTGGTGATTTCTTCTGACATGTCATGGCGGGAGAATACAAAGACAATTGTAAAAAAAACAGATAACGGCGCATTCCAAATGCTTAAAAACACTGAAAAAATTTCGAGTTCCTAAGGACAAGCTGAAACTAATATTTTGCACTTTCATCCGCCCCTTAGTTGAATATGCTTGTCCAGTTTGGCACTTTGCCCTTACCCAGGATGAAACTGATAAAATAGAACGAGTTCAGAAGAGATCACTGCAAATCATTTATGGTGGTTCCACTCTATCTTACTCCTTTTATCTCAAACTTGAATCCCTTTCTTCCCGCCGAGAAAAATTATGCAAAAAAATTTGGCTCCTCCCTCCTTCAACATCCCATCTACCGATCATTACTTCCCCCACCTTTTGTCCCTATAAGATCTCGCCCCCCAGGGAAGTGGCTGAGAAGGTTCCGAAACTGACCCCAGTCTATTGTAACACCATGCGCTACTGTAAAAGCTTTGTGCCAAGCTTTGTGAAATATTACAATGATCTCTAGTGTTTTTATTACTTTGTTTATTTTATCCTGACGAAGTCTTATCAGACAATTTTAGTCTCTATCTCAAGTGTTTTTATACTTTAGTTTATTTACCCTGACGAAGTTTTATCAGACAACTTTATTTTGCTAATTATAACTAAGAGACATCGTGTTTGCGTTTTGCCCTCGAAATCTATGTCTTGTTTTTGAATTAAATGAATTTGAATTTAGAGATCCTGTATGATGCACAAATGTATAGGGCAGGCAGGTCCTTATCCAAAAGTATATATGAAACGGGGAGACTATCTAGAAACAAACTTGGTCTGGGCGAACGTGTAGTTAAGTCAGAATTTATATCGCCAATGATAATCCACTACAGTTCATTAGATGTAATATCGACTAGTAGGTCGTGAAGTTGCTTAAAAGCTTTGCGTAACTATTTAGAGAAACAACAGTATTTCTAATACATGAAAAATAAGAATTAGTCAGCACAGTGTTTCCAAGTCGAACTGCTAAAAGATTTTTATTTGAAAAATATCGTGCTGGGGATAAAACTGAAAGCTTTAGATCCATTAAACAGGCAAGTCCACCAGAGGGTGGACTTGCATTCGTGATTGAAACAAACAAGCGAGCATTAGTGATGAAACAGACGTGGTTTTTACTACGCCAGAGGAAATGCAAGAAGCCGTAAGCAGGTGCTCCTGGAGGAAAACAATATCATAATTTAAGAGCATAGAATCGATAGTATTGTCTTTAACCTTAGTGCCATTGGTGTTATATGAGACTACAGATTACTTCTAGTGTATTCATTTAGAACCGGGGTTCTTCTTTTTACTGTCAACTAGGTTACGTAATATGGGACACCGAAGGCTAAACGAAACATTTAGTCCACCCCAATTCGTGCACTTATCTTATAACTGACATGGGGAGTCACGTGTTGACTCATGTGGACCTGCACATCGAGAGCATTTCTTCACTGGGCTTTTGCATGCAGCTTGAAGATGACTTGGTGATTGGCAATTGTTGCAGCAGCTTAGGGGGTCATGGAATAATGTGACTCGAATGTTTTTGTAATCTACTCGAATACCATCTTTAAGAGCAAGCTCCAGCGACCGTTTGTCACCAAAACTGATTTTGATGGAGTTAGAATTTACCATACGGGTGGCTTCGAGTACTCCTGGGCATTCTTTGAACAGAGCAAGGTCAAAATCGTTCAGAATACCTTTTACAAGTCCATTGTGCTTCTTAGT
Source organism: Artemia sinica (assembly GCA_027921565.1). Taxonomy (NCBI): domain Eukaryota; kingdom Metazoa; phylum Arthropoda; class Branchiopoda; order Anostraca; family Artemiidae; genus Artemia; species Artemia sinica. The sequence goes on from CM051262.1 coordinate 32,888,496, forward strand.
AACGACTTTTGCAGTAGAAGACGGAAGCAGAGCTTGAACAGAAGCACAGAAATTCGATGCCACAGTTCCATCTATAGACACAAACATCTTGTCGCCAACAGGTTTAAGGGCTATAATTGATTCGTGACCGCATACTTTCTCTGGGGCCAATCTATGTTTAGTCCGATTGTTAATTTCTATTGGGGTCTTCGAAATCACTACAGTAGCATGATTAGATCCGTTGGTATAATGAATTGGAAGTGACGGAAAGATCGTATCATACGAAGTCAACTTAGTTGACATTCCTCTTAACAGCTGCTCGCACCTGGTAACTTTAGTAGCAAGACAAGAGTAAGCTACCGCTGGTATGCAGGGAACTTCGGTTGGGGTACGGATAACATAACACGGAGTTTCAGAATCATCTGTATCACGCTTACGGAAAAGGTCTAGAATATCTTTAATATTGTTTGAAGATGCTTTAGCTCCAACACGCCGCGCGTTGCGATGTCATTGGGGGCGATTTTATTCCAAAGATCACTTTTTTGCCGTTCAAATAGATGCACTATCGAAAAAGTCAATCGCATGCTTTATAATCACATCGTCCTCTATTCCAAATTCCGAGTTATTCTGCACAAAGCTTAACACAGGTGAATAAAGTAATTCTCGGTTGTTCACAGAGCTCGTGCTAGTTGACTTAGTTCAAAAAACCGGTTTTTCATTAGTCTTCACGATAATCCACAGCAAGGTGTTCACAGTTTGAATGCATTAATATAAGTTAAGGTTTCACACAATATCGCTGTAAGCGACCTTCATTTGTTGAGTGATTGTAAAATAAGTTCATAAAAACTTGCCAAACAGCTTTTGTTTAAAATCCAAATTTCGTTCAGAATGCAGAGTTGTTCATTGAATGAATGCTATTTCAAGATATTGCTCTTTGTACTTTTAATTCTCAGACAATTTTTACCTACAATAGTTTGGTTTGTTAGAAAGTGCGATTGAGCGGAGAACTATGGTGGTTAGCTTGACTACAGTTAGGTCTGAAGTAGTTCTCACAAAGTCAAGTTATGGTAACCTTGCTTATTTGTCAGTAATAGCTTTATAATTTTATCCTGCTTCATTGCTCTAGGACCACCTGGACCACCTAGGACCCCCCTAGGACCATACATCAGAGCGTTTACCGACATCAAATGGCGTGTGGTTAAAATAATATCTAGCGGTAAAAATTAACTTGACTAATACAGTTACATTAAAATTAGCGCAGCTTGAAAAGGCCAAACCTTTTTCTTCACTTAAAATCTCCACGTTATTCGCCATGTTCTATATCAAAATATCCTCAGCTAAAAAGAGTACGGTACCCTGTGTTGATGTAAGAAAAATCTTTGTGTACAAAGGCCTCATAAAAAATATGAATTTTCGATAAAATTTATATTTAATATTATTTAGTCTGCCGTTATTACCTTAAAATTTTTATTCCTATTTCATAAACTGCAAGGAGAGCTAAAATGGAGTCATTTTCAAATTTTCTAAGACCCCATTGCTTTAAGACTTAAAATTTATTAAGTTTTGCTGATGTGCCTCACAAACAGCAATTCTGTGTCGCTCCTGACTTTCAAATTAAGTTACATTCATACAGAAAATGTTGAAACCACTATGATTAGTCCACTTAGCCAACCCTAAATCACAAAAATATATACATAATTTAAATAGAAAAGCATTGAATGGTCTTTTGGGCTAGGTATCTTCGTGTGCTAAGGCCTCATGAAAAAATGAAAATTAGCGATAAATTCATATTTGTCATTATTTTGTCATCGGTTGTTACCTTAAAACTTATATGTCTGTTTCAGAAACTGTTAGCAGAGCTTAAATGTAATCATTGTAATCCCTCCTGACTCAGAAATAAAACTGCATTAATATGGACAATGTTAAACCATTGTGATAAATTCACTTATCCAAACTAAACTACAGAAACTAAAGAAATGAGTTTCTGTAACTACAGAAACTACAGAAATTACAGAAACTACAGGAATGAGTTGGTGCAGACGGTGGACACTTTCAGACAGTAAACACTTTCAGGTGGGTGATGGTGATTTTAATACGGTTTCTTTGCAAGCTTTACCGTTAATATTAAAGTGCATGTCCCCCATCCACTTCCTTCAACTCCCGCGGTCATCATAGGAGACAAATCTCGTGGTTGAACTACGCCCTATTTCAACAGCCCGTGCATCGAGCCATCCAGTTGCAATGTGATTTCAAAATGACGTCTTAGCGAATCAAAAACGTACGCCCTTTAAATTACCATTGTTGAAATCTTTTTCAAGAAAATATGAACAACAAGAAAACAAAAAAATATCAGGGTTTTTACATGGGCAGCTGTGATATACCCTATATTTTTTCTTCGTGGCTATTGAGGAACTGGAACATCATACAGAGCAGGGGTTGGCACCGTTTCCGTTTCCGTATCTGTTTCTGTTTTTCTTCCACCGTTTTCTCCATTTTCTGTTCTGTTTTTTTTTTTTTAGAAAATGGAAAGAAACAGGAAAAAGGTAGCCGTTTTTTTATTACCGTTTTTGTTTCTGTTCTGTTTTTTTTCTTATCGTTTTGCCGTTTCTGTTTTTCTTATACCCGTTTTTCTTCATTTTCCGTGTTTTGGTTGTGTATATAATCATATCGCATTCCTGTGACTTTTAATTGGATTTGGAAACTTGCCATGTATACAGACATATAATCTTAGTCCATCCATCACAATGGACATCAATGTTAGATGGAACAGCACCCTTACTATGATAGAAATGTATTGTACCCGTAAAGAACCACTGCACAATTACTTCAACCGAAGCCTTCGTGACGCTAAAATTAGAGAGCTCGAACTTAACAACAATTAACTAAAAAATACAAGTTTTTTTAACTGAAAGTAAGGAGCGACACTAAAAATTAAAACGAACAGAAACTATTCCGTATATGAAAGGGGCTGTCCCCTCCTCAACGCCTCGCTCTTTACGCTAAAGTTTTTTATTGTTTTAAAAAATAAAGTTGTGAGACAGAGTCAAACTTTAGAGTAAAGAGCGAGGCGTTGGGGAAGGGCAGCCATTTCATATACGGAATAATTTCTGTTCGTTTTAAATTTTAATGTCGCTCCTTACATTCAGTTAAAAAAACTAGTTTTTTTTAGTTAATTTCTGAGCGTTTTTGAATTAATACAAATTTGATTTTCGCTCACCGTACATGAAATATTGAAACGAAATTCGCACATTAATTTTCCTTCTTTTGGCTAATTGGCTTTCTCTAAATTTTGTTCTGACGTAACTTACGAATTAACTTACGTAACGAATTTCTATTATCGTATGTTTTTATTACGTATATTACGGAGTTCACTCCCTAGTCAATACCTCGCTCTTTACGCTAAAGTTCGAATTTTGTTCGAATCACAAAGCCCTGAATCACAAAGGCAGGTTAATTAGAATAGATAGCTCTTTTGAAAGTACTAAAAAAAACTTTAGCGTAAAGAGCGAGGTATTGACTAGGGAGCGAAACCCCTCATATACGTAATAATTTCTGTTTGTTTTAAGTTTTAATGTTGCTTCTTACTTTCAGTTGAAAAAAACTTTTTTTTTTTATTTAATTTCTGATCGTTTTTTAAATAATGCTGAGAAATCTGGCGCCCCCTTCATAGAAATGTCCCTTCCCCCAAGGAAATATCCTGAATGGAAAGATCCTTCCCCGCAACCCCTACTCTGAACCCGAACCCCCACTAGAAAAAAATTCCTCCTGAAAACGCCTGTATGCTTCCCAATAACCAATACTATATGTTAACAATGGGCAAAGTTTAGGGGAGGGTGGGGTTGGTTCGGACAAAATTTTTTGGTTGGGTGCAGCTTCTGTCCCAATCAGTATCCATCTTCAGTTTTCATCTTAAAAGTAAGAGATTGTGTCCAAGATTTGTCAGGAATTTTGGTAGACTTTTATCTTTCGTCTTTAGACAAAAAAAAACAACAATAAAAAAAAATAATTGTCCGAAGTTACCCCACGGTGTGGGGTGGGTTCGGACATGGTGTGGGGTTACTTCGGACAGCAGTAATATGGGTTCGGCAACCTCACAGATTAAAGAAAAAACGCCATTTACTGAAAATTTGAATATGTATAAACTAAAATAATTAAAATGAAAGTTGAAGAAAAAAAATCAAGTAATTTGAACCAAAGCTCACAGGAGCTCTATCTCACGTTGTAGCTGCTGAGATCACATTGAAAAGTGAGTCCTCGCTTTGTCCGTTCAGTCCCTCCAGTGGCAGTTGGTGATGGAAGAGAAAGAACAATGTCGTTTGAAGAGACGAAGGCTTTGTCCTCAATATCCGGAAAAATGAACCGTGCTCCATTTCTGCGAAGGAACAAGACTTCTAGATCGCTTCCAGTTTTTCCTTTTATCTGGCCAACGTAGAAGATATCCGACTTCTTCGATTTGCCCAATTTTAATTTTACCAGAACATAGCTTTCCGTTTGAGCTTGGTCAATATCAAAAGGCTCAAGGTCCTCTTCTACGTCTCCACAGTGAAGAGACTCGTCGCTTGAGGAGTCGCTCGGGGCAACAGGTTCAGAAAGAGTCTCCGCCTCATCGGTTCCGTCGTCTTCGTTAGGCTTGCGGACCGCGCTGTTCTTACGTTTCTTTGTAGATGGCGTCGGCTGGGCCTTCTTTTTCTTTTTAGCTACGATCTCTTCTTTCTCAGGGGTGTCAGTGAGAATACGGGTCCTCCCTCTGTTGCGATTCCCACGTCCCGGAACAGTAACAGCCCCCACCCGGGGAAAGGGTCTTACTTCTTCGGGCGACCTTATGAAAGAAGAAATTGGTGGTCCAGCTTCGGAGTTGGTTTGCGACGAGGGGCTCCGCAAACTGGTTGTTTGGTCTAACGGCCTATCCGTCACAAAGGATGGGGCAAAAGCTCCCTCTGGGAATACATCGCGATTGAATGGAAAGATTTCAGCTGCTCGAAACGCAGAGACTATGTTGGATGCACTGAACTTCTCCAGGAAAGGAACCCTGCTGAGTGAGGCTACTTCATAAATTGAAATGCGCTATCCGGGATGCAACTGCAGCCATTCATTGAAGCGCTCTTTCAGTGCACCCTTGAAAGGAGAAAGCACTCCTACATCAAGTGGCTGAAGCTTGTGGGAGCAGTGGGGTGGGAATGTCAACAGTGTCACGTGATTTCGCTTACAGTGTTCGATCACACGTACATCCAGATGGCTATCATGGTTGTCCATGAGCAGTAGGATGGGAGTCTCTTCATCTGGCTTGGTTATTTTCGTGAAGTGTCGCATAGCCTCCAAGAACAAGTCGCCGTTGACCCAACCACTAGGGTTTGCAAGCCCAAGGCAGCCAGGGGGGCCTTTGTTTGTCATTCTAGGTATGAAATTCACTCGCGGAAAAATGAAGACCGGTGGAATAGTCGCTCCAGACGTACTGGCGAAACACACAGCAGTCCCGTTTTGACCTCTTTCTGCAGACACAGTCTGACCAACCTGTTTTTTGTCCAGTTGGTGCTAGGACTTTCGGTGGTGGAAGCACGGTGACTATACCTGTCTCGTCAACGTTCCAGATGCGATCAGCCGTCAGTTTGGCTCCAAACCTTCCATAGACATCAAGTAGCTTGTCAAAAAACGTCTGAATGACAGTTTTGTTGAATCCGGAGGCTCTCGCCTGACTTGTGGCTTCTGGCTTCCTCACCGAGATGTCTGAATTCCGCTTCAGAAACGCAAGAAGCCAGTCCTTTGACGCTGCTTCATTGAAACACCAGTTTTCTGGTACAGAAATGTTATTCGCACGGGCGTAAGAGTAAGCAAATTTTCGTGCCTCAGTTGTTGTCAGTCCATGGTTCATTCTCGAACAAGTGCGAAAGTAGTCGGCTAGTTTTCACTCGTGTTCGCTTTCAAAAACTTGTCTGTTATGTTTTGGTCTCGTCGGGAAGTTTATCTGCAGTGGCCAAGGCTCTTCGTTGACACTTTTATCCGCTTCTCCTGTCTGCGGCCTCGAGCGCCTGACATAGTCCAGTAGCGTGGACTTCTTTATGCCGAAGTTTTCTGCAATTTGTCTCAATGATCCTTCCTTTTTCAGATAAGCCCCAACTGCTTTCTTCATGTTTTCTAGGTTGACGGGAGGGTCTTGTCGCTTCCTTTTGTATGATCGAGGCATTCTGAAAGAAACTTTTTTTAGTAACAAGTAATAAAATGCATATTAACAGGTACACGATGTGAAAAAAAGAGGAAAAGTTGGAAATACTGACCACAAAAAAGTGTCTGGGGTGGGTTCGGACAATGTCCGAATCCACCCTACTACCGTTGTCCGAAGCAACCCCACCCGCGATAAAAAGTCTGAAACCTCACTGACGCTGTAACTACTATAGATGCCGCCAAAAACTAAAATTTAAACAACTTAGCAATGCCATAGTTAAACGCTGCATCAGTCAGCAAAATTCAATGACTAGTAATAACGGCCAAATAAAATCACAAACAAAGAAAGATACAGGACGCCACACCAACCTTTTTTCGGTTTTTCTCAAATATTTCAAAAACGATTGCACGTGTGATAACCAAACTACATACTCAAGTAGGGTACTAGATGGCACGTCTATGGTATTTTTTGGTGAATTTTAGAGGGCGTTGTAGGAAGAGAGGCTCTTGTCCAGACTCACCCCGTGTCCGAACCAACCCCACTCTCCCCTATAGCTTGTAGCCCTTCCCCGGGACCAGTGGGAGATTAAGTCATCCTCAAAGACATATTAATTAGATTTTCGACTATGCTGAACAAAATAGATATCTCAAAATTTTGATTGAGTGACTTCGGAAAAAAAATGAGCGTGGGAGGCGGCCAAGTTGCCCTCCAATTTTTTGGTCACTAAAAAGGGCACTAAAACCTTTCATTTCCGTTCGAATGAGCCCTCTCACGATATTCTAGGACTACTGGATCGATACGATCACCCCTGGGGAAAAAAACAAAAAAAACAAACAAATAAACACGCATCCGTGATCTTTCTTCTGGCAAAAAACACAAAATTCCACATTTTTGCAGATAGGAGTTTGAAACCTCTATAGCAGGGTTCTCTGATACGCTGAATCTGATGGTGTGATTTTCATTAAAGTTCTATGACTTTTAGGGGTTGCTTCCCCCTTTTTCTCAAGTTCAAGTTCATTTAATTTCTCATTAAATCACTACAAGACAAAATAACACTTTTACAATATGAATCCATGGAAAACAAAATATTTACAGAGGCTGCCTACACAGTGAGTTATACTCGAAAACAGGCACCCTAAAAAAAATAAAAGAAATAATAATAATAATAACAAATGATGAAAAGAAATGATAATACACTAGATATGCTGAGAAGAAAATGAGACACCACACTGAACCCACACCTCAAATCAATAAATTACCACATAATTAAATATTTATCAACAATAGCACCGGCCAACATGACTTCAAATAAATGAATAGTTATCTATACTTACTTATTAGATATATTTTGAATTTAGCTTTAGAAACTGGAATAGAAAAACGCGAATCTATATTACTTTCATAAATATTCCAGAACTTTATTATTGAATTTTTAGGAGAAAATCTGGATCTTTCAGTTCGGATTCTAGGGCAAGGTAATTTGGCTGAGCTTCTTCTTAAACAATAATTGTTCTGGACCAAAGAAACTAAAGAGAAGTTACTAGAATTTAAAGCCAACGGTAATAATTCTTTTATTTGTTTTAGTCTGAAAAGGACACAATGTGCAGTAAGGACTAGATCAACTGGCAATATTCTTAAAAATGTATAAAGGCTCTTAGTAGGGGATTTATCGGGAAGGGAAGATGGGGAAGGAAGGAGTGCTTTTAACGTACGAAGGGCATTATTTTGAAGACGTTGAAGGGGCTTAATAAGAGATTTGAAAGTATTTAAATAAGCAATTGGACAGTAACTAAAATAAGAATGGATTAGAGAATAATAAACTGACTTAAGAGCAGGGAAAGGGAGGTGGAATTTTAGATACCGCAGTAACCCACATTCCTTCCTAGCTGCATCCCTAGCCTATCAAGATGAACTTTCCAAGACAAATTTTCATCAACTGTTATCCCTAGATACTTACAAGACTCCTTCCTGGCAATGGTAACTAGTTCTCCGTTAAAACGGACAGATATTTGGGAAATCGACGGTACGGCATGTGAAATTCGAGAGAAGATGATAAAATGGGTCTTCGAAGAGTTTAACACCATGAGGTTGTCAGCAAACCACTGCAATAGCTTCTTTAGACCAAAACAGAGGTTTTCTCTGACGGATGACTCATCTGAACCTGTGACAGAATTAGCCGTGTCGTCTTCTAATAGTACAGCAAGTCCACCATCGGTGATAGTGTCCAGAAGGTCATTGGCGTATATTAAAAATAGTAGTGGTCCAAGAATTGAACCTTGTGGTACTCCTACCTTTTCAGAACATGGCGTAACTTTTCTTGTGTAACTTTTGATGGGTATAACTAAACTTGATGAAATTTATATATTTGAAATCAGCATAAAAATCTGATTCTTCTGATGTATCTATTGATATCAAAATTCCGTTTTTTAGAGTTTCGGTTACTATTGAGCCGGGTCGCTCCTTACTTACAGTTCGTTACCACGAACTGTTTGATGAGTGGTCCGTTGTGGAAGCTTTCATTGAGGTTCTTCGCCCGTTCAAACAGGCAACGGTGATAACTAGTGGGTATAATTTTTATTTCGGCAAGCAAATAGTGCTGATGATTAAAGGACTTCAGTTATCTTGTGAGACGCCATATAATAATGTCATTCCTGAGTCAGTCAATGGCGGGAAAGAATTATTAGCTGTCCAACCCAGGAGATATTTTTTAATAGTCCTAGGTTTGATATGCTACTCTTCACAAGAGCTGTTTTTTTTACTCTGCAATTTACGAAAAAAATGAACGATATAGACAGAGATTGAGCTCGTCAGTCCGTCTCTTCACTTCTCCAGGAGTTCATTTCCGAGAAGAGAAATACAGAAGAACCCCTTCAAATTCAATTGAACTCTGTATCTTTCCCAATTGACGTAACTCCCGTCAAGACAAAGATTAATGAAAATACATCACGACTCCACATCAAGAAGACAGCTTGTTTGCTAAGTTTCTCGGCACGACTAGGCTTCGGATGAACCCTTCAAATCAAAATGCTAACAATATAAGCACTGCCCGCACAGCAGCAAATATTATTAGGGCATATGAAGAGAGAGTTCTAGTGCTCTTGAGTGAAAGACGTAAATCAGGAAAAAATAATTCTGATCCGCTAGAATTTTGGACTGACTATTTCTACACTTACCCAGAGTTAAGTTAAATTGCTTGTATGAATCTCGCAGTGCCTGCAACTTCATTACCAAGTGAGAGTCCATTTAGTATTGCTAGGTACTTTACTCGAAAGCAGTGCTCACGAATGACTGTAAAGTTACTTGAACTTCGAATGTTTCTAAGTGATAAGTTTTGATTTATGTGGCCATTTTGAATGTTTTGTCTTTTATATTTGATTTTTTTATTAATCAATATTTGTCAACGTTCATTTTACTCTCATAAGCCTAAAAAACTGAAAAAAACAGAAATATCTGTTAAAACGGCCGTTAAAATAAAAAAAACGGGCCGTTTCTGTTTTCTGTAAAAAAAAAAAAAATGGAAAGAAAGAAACGCAATTCCGTTATTTTTCCTTGCTTCTCCTAGAATCTGTTTCTGTTCCGTTTTTAATTGCCGTTTTTTACCGTTTCTGTTTTAGCCAAAAACAGAAACGGTGCCGACCCCCAAAACAGAGCTGTTTAAGGACTTATAAAAGATAATTCTTGTATCTTATTGTTTTTTTTTTATATGCCTAGACTCAATACGGCTATCATAAAGTGCCACAAGGTACACTAAAAGTGCATTTGGGAGACATATTTGGAATGGAAAGTCTGGGCAAGACACTTAGCCACCATAAAGAGTTAATTATGGGCTCATTTATAAACTAATTTTTATATTTAATCGCTCTTTATAAATTTGAATAAACAAGGCAATCATAAAAAGGCACATGGCACCCAAAAAGTGCGCTTCGGGTTGTTTTTTCATTTCTTTAAATTAAAAATAACCAAAAAGGTGCCGTCCAATGAAAAATCTCGGCAGACAAATTGCCCCTACCCCTGGAGAAATTTTCTTCTATGGAGAATCCCCCTTTCCTTATGTTTGAAATAGCGACAGTAATGCTATTTTAAAGTAATCGAAAAAAAAAATGTGTGAATTGTTAACTTACTTGTAGAGCATTGTTTGATTAAGAATATCCATAAAATCTAAACAATTCTTGACAGCATTGTGGTAGAAACCTTATATTATTTAAAACTTACCAGGGATGCCAATCGGACGGGAAAAATCGACGCCGCGAGTTTGCAAATTACCTCTCCCTTTGTATCTTTGTTTAAAAAAAACGAAATCTAGAAAAATTACACAAAAATTTGTTATTGTGTAAATCACGGTAAGGAAGTTATACATTCCCGAAAGGGGGGGGGGGGCACCAAATATTTTGTCATGTCTAAAATTACTTTCACCAAGTTAAGCCCGGTTTCTTAGTGCTGCATATTAAAACTGATAACAACAGATAGAGCGTGTTGGTTGGTACCGCTTATTTGTGAGCATAAAATTTCTAAACTGGAAGAATATATATATATATATATATATATATATATATATATATATATATATATATATATATATATATATATATATATATATATATATATATTGTTCAGATTCATATCCTTCTTACAGCAGGCACTTTGCATAGGTTGCTGATGCAGGGATAAATAAGACACAAGTAGCACTGGCATTACGTGAAATACGACTAATAACAGTAAAATCTTTTGCACATTCATGTCAATTCTTTTCTTTGAGCTGGTTAAAACAAATATTTAGAAAAACGAAAATTGCGAGAAGTCAGCACGTATGGTACATAGAGGCAGTTCTACATTTATGGGCTAGTATTTGAATCCAAATCGCAAGGAATAGGACGTTACCATTGCTCACTAGGCATATCAATTACGAATAAGAGAATTTGGAGTTATATTGGAGTTTTTATTTAAATATTGAAAGTAAAAAATTAAAACAATTAAATTATTCCGGGAGCTCTTCCTTCTCCCTACTAACTTCTATGAATAAACTAAAACCTATTATACCTTTCTAGCTACAATACGAATATTATTATAAAAAGTACTAAGTCTTATTTCTTTTTTGGTGATTTTTTTTCATGTTTTTCAATGAAAAAACTTCTTGTTTTCAATGAGTTCTTTGTTTTTTAGTCATTCCATTTCTGTCCAATTTTTAGTTGTAGAGGGTGTGTTCAAATCCATTTTTGAAAGTTTTAAAAGAAGAAAATTTTATATTGAACTATTAGATTTTAGGAAGTAAAAGACCCTTACCTATCAGGGGAAACAATTTGGCCTGAGCAAACGCGGTGAAACAGGAAGTCTAGTACATTTTTTTGTAATTTGCTATTAATGCCATTGCCATTAAAACTAGAATAACCTATTTACTCAATGATAAAGTTTTGAAGGCGTAATATTTATATATACTAATGTAAAATATATTAGTAAGGGCAATGGACCCCTGGTTTTCATTTTATTTTATATTAAAAACAAAGATGATTAATAAAAAAATCATCTGGTCAAGATAAACAATAAGGTTGAAATTTAAAACGACCAACAGTTTAAACTTACTTAATATTTTCCCCCCAAATTGTTAGGGGGGGGGGGCAACTGCTTTTCTTGCCTCCTCTCAACGACGCCACTTTTTATACTGATAGTTTAAAATTGTTTGCGGTTGGTGTCTGGGCCTAAAACGCACAAAAGTGAATTTTCAGTCAAATTAGCTTGATACTTGCAAGAAATGTATCTTAGACCAAGGAAAATCAAATTAAAAAAAAAGTTAAGGATAATAAGGATTTAAGCACATACATGCACGTCTTTTGGGGTGGCAAGGGGGGGGGGCAGTTGCCCCCCAATAATGTGGAGAAAAAAATATTATACATCCTTGCCCTTTGACTATCCAGATATGGATTCCTCTTGCCCTCAAATAAAAATGCTGGAGATTCACCCCTGAGCGCATAAGATGGGTAACAAGCCTTGAAATCTATAGTTTGTCACCAAACCCATACTAGCAACTAGACTAACTCAATTTAACTGTAAATCCAAAGAAAATGAAATCAATAAAAATTTAAAGGCACATGAAACAGAGGAAAGCTTTAAGTGGGGTAAAATGAAACTTCCACATTTTTAAGAATGTCCCATCCCGTGCTTTCAATCAACTCTGGGATTTATATCAGTCGACTTCAAAGCAACAGAGTTTTACTGTCAATTTGTGACAGATGAGTTTTCAAAAGAAATTTGCAAGAATTTTTAAAAAGAGGGGCTTCTGTTCTTTTTAAAATGTCTGAAAATTTATTTTCATCCTAACAATTTACTTTTAAAACTAATATAAAAAAATAATTAATATTTCCAAATAAACTTCAAATTTCATTTTTTTTCATAAGATAGTTTTTGTAGAAGCACATTTTTATACTTTTGGTTACTATGAGCTGTTTTGAAATTTTTTTAGCCTTACAAGGGCTGAGAATGAATTATGAAAGAGCATAAAAACGGCATCAATTGATGCATTTGCTTCAATCCCAGCTAAGTTATTTTGTCAGCTATAGATTTACCAAAAGTGGAGTATAAAAACGGTACTTATTAAGAATCCAAAAAACACGCGAGAAGTGAAGCATCGTTAATGCTAATGAAATAATAAAAAATAGGATGAAAATATAACAATTTAGAAATAAATTTGGTCTCTATATATGCACTGGGGTTTAAAGCATAGCATATATTAAATACATAACCTAACCTAACCTAGGTACCTGTTTTTGCTGCTTCAACCTCAAATAACTAAAGTTTAAACATTTTAGACGGAATGAGCAATACCTCACAAGGCAGCAGAAACCTGTTTTTCACTAGGAGTTCATTAGATTTTAGATGTAGTTCTCCACATATTTTCTGGATTCTTAATAAGTACCATAAAAACTCCAAATATAAGTCTAGCCTAAAGAGCCAACCAATCCCCATATGTTAGATTCCTGTGAGTACATTTTGGCTAATTGGACTTATCACGCTGACTAAATATGATTCTTAAGAATGCAAACTTGTTGGTGAGTGGGATATTGATAGTAGCCGATATTTAATTGTTGATTTTACATTTGCTGTGTCCTAAGTAACTTATAGAATAGAAGTGTCAATGTACAGTCATTTAGAGCAAAAATCGCTATCATTATTGTCAAGCTGCAACCGTGTCTTTTGCCATTTTGGTTAATTGCAAGTAGATGAAACAGAAGATATTCATTTTGGATTATTTGTCATTTTCCTCATTCCTTAAAGAAGACAAAATTTACAAATTGCCCGAGTAAGTTTTCAAAAAGTAATTTTGGTAAAATTCTACTTTAGTTACTTTTGGCTATCTTGGAAAGGGATTGGGTTAGGAAAATGAAACTTTCAGGGATGGATCTGCATGCTAAGGTGTGTCCCTGGAAGGTACTTTGAAGTACTTGCTTTCACTCCTCCCCCTCTATATAATGGTAAATACTGCACATTACTAGTTGTTTTAGCTCACATTTCATCCTATATTACTATCATAATTATAAATCACTGCTTACCTTACACAACTTCAGCTTTTAACCTTGTTCATTAAAATAGGCTATAGCCTATTCCAAAATCCTATTTTCATTTAACATTCATTCCTTTAACTTATTTACTATCTAGCTGACATTGCTTATGGAAACCCATTTATGATGTCACAACTTTGCTTATCATAACTCCTTTACAGTAGCTTGCAGGTGCCATGGGGTAGAAGACAACTCTGTGTTGATAAGCCATTTAAACTTTATTAATTAGGGAAAAGATTTGACAAGAGATAGACCAGTAAAGAAATCCAAATTGTTTTTAGAGGACAAATTATGTTATGAGAAGATGTTTTTATTTTTATAGGTCCATGTGCTCATAAAGTTTCTGTTGAGTTTATTGAAACACTAGCATGGACTTCTTGTAGTTACAGACTCTCCATAAAACATTTAAAAGTGCAAAGATGCACCTTAGCCAGGGGGGAAGTTGTGCTTGGGGTGGATTTCTAAGGGGAGAATTTTCCTTTGGGAGAGAAATTTCAGATGAGTGAATATTCTGGGGGAAATGTTACACTGGGGGTATTGACAGAATTACTATATGAAATTCTTTTTAATTGTTTTACATTCTCTTTGCCAAATTTATATGGAGATGTTCCAGGGGCTTTTTCTGTGCATTTTGTTTTCTGGGGAATAATTTTCATGGAAGGGGGCATTTTTGGAGTGGCCAAGAAACTGATTAAAGTCTTATTCCAATGAAAAAATGCCAAGGAGAATTTTTGGGGTGAATTGTCCACAGGCCATTTTACAGAGAGGGGGATTCTCAGCAAGGAAAGAATTGTCTAGAGGGAATTTGACAGGGGGAGGTGCACTTTAGGTTGAATGAAATTACCATGGAGGAGTTCTGTGAGGGGGAGGGGTATATTTCATAGAGGGTGAGCCAGATTTAGCAGCATTATTCAAAAAACAAACAGAAATTATGCCACCCCTCCTCAATACCTTATTCTTTACTCTAAAGTTTGACTATATACTAAAATTGAAACACAGGGGCTTTTTAATTAGAATAGGAAGCTTTTTTAAAGTGCTAACAGCTTTAGTGTAAAGAGCAAGGTATTGAGGAGGGTGACCCTTCATATCCGGGAATAAATCTGCCAAAACTAATATGCCAATTGTGTTTTAAATTTTTCATGCACTGTGAGCCAAAATCAAACCAGCATTAGTTGAAAAACATTCAGAAATTAAATAAAAAACATGTTTTATTAACTGAAAGTAAGGAGCACCATTAAAACTTAAAATGAACAATAATTATTCCATATATGGAAGGGGCTGTCCCCTCCTCAACCTCTAGCTCTTTACACTATAGTAACATAAAGAGCAATGTGTGTATGAGGGGACAGTCCCTTTCATATATGGTATAATTGCTGTTTGTTTTAAGTTTTAATGTTTTAAAACTTAGAAGGGGCTAGTGTAAAGAGCCCCTAGCTCTTTACACTATAGTAACATAAAGAGCAATGTGTGTAGGAGGGGACAGTCCCTTTCATATATGGTATAATTGCTGTTTGTTTTAAGTTTTAATGTTGTTGCTCCTTACTTTCAGTTAAGAAAAAAACTTGTTTTTATTACTTAATCTCATAAAGACAATGCTTTTGTCAGCATATGAAGAACCATGTATATTGTAATTATATCTGTCTGGTTTATATGCAAAGTAACACAAGGGACAGAAATTAATGTACAAGAGAGAAGTGAAGAATTATGGTATACAAAGTAATATTTGGCAGGGACAGTCACTAGTGATAAATCACTAGGGGTGGCAACATGATTGGATCATTTTGGGGATTTGGGGAACCAAATTTTTTTTGGGGTGGCACATAGATTTTTGGGGAAGTCCCTGAAAATTTGGGAATAGTGCAAGCCCTGCTTGATTTCTAATCAGGAAAATGGAAATACTTAAACCACACAAGAAAAGAAAAGCTTTGACTTTGCAGTTGACGCAATAAAGAATTGCTGCAAAATTAATTCAAAGTCAACCAAACACCACTGCCTCTTCCAGCAGTGTGCATGCAGCATGCCAGCAACATTGTGACACTTCAGCAGCAGTCAATCAAGCCTCTTGTTGGCAGCGTTTGGTTGATGTGCCAGCATGGTGCTGGGGTCTAGGTAAGACACAGAATGCTACAAACATCAGAATCAACTTTAGAGGACAATTTATGTCGTGGGAAGATGTTTTGGAATCCTCCTCCCCCCAAACTCAAAAATTTCTAAAATTCTACTTTAGAAGCTTTTTAAATATTTCTAAAGCACTAATAGATAGAGCACTACAAATATCAGAATTGACTTTAGAGGACAAGTTATGTCATGGGAAGATGTTTTTGAAATCCCCCTTCCCCCAAACTCAAAATTTTCTAAAATTCTACTCTAGAAGCTTTTTAAATATTTCTAAAGCACTAATAGATAGAGTGCTAAAAACATCAGAATTGATGTCAGAGGACACATTTTATCATGGGAAGAGGTTTTTAAAATCCCCCTTCCCCCCAAACTCATAATTTTCTAAAATTCTACTTTAGAAGCTTTTTAAATACTTCTAAAGCACTAATTGATAGAGTGCTACAAACATCAGAATCAACTTTAGAGGACAAGTTATGTCATGGGAAGATGTTTTTGAAATCCCCCTTCCCCCCAAACTCAAAATTTTCTAAAATTCTACTTTAAAGGCTTTTTTAAATATTTCTAAAGCACTAAGACATAGAGCACTACAAACATCAGAATCGACTTTAGAGGAAAAGATGTTTTTGAAATCCCCCTCCCCCAAACTCAAAAATTTCTAAAATTCTACTTTAGAAGTTTTTTAAATATTTCTAAAGCACTAATAGATAGAGCACTACAAATATCAGAATTGACTTTAGAGGACAAATTATGTTATGGTAAGATGTTTTTGAAATCCCCCTTCCACCCAAACTCAAAATTTTCTAAAATTCTATGTTAGAAGCTTTTAAAATATTTCTAAAGCACTAATAGATAGAGTGCTAAAAACATCAGAATCAACTTCAGAGGATACATTATATCACAGGAAGAGGTTTTTAAAATCCCCCTTCCCCCCAAACTCAAAATTTTCTAAAGTTCTACTTTAGAAGCTTTTTAAATATTTCTAAAGCACTAATTGATAGAGTGCTACAAACATCAGAATTGACTTTAGAAGACAAGTTATGTCATGGGAAGATGTTTTTGAAATCCCCCTCCCCAAAACTAAAAAAATTCTAAAATTCTACTTAAGAAGCTTTTTAAATACATCTAAAGCACTAATAGATAGAGCGCTAAAAATATCAGAATTGACTTCAGAGGACAAATTATGTTATGGGAAGATATTTTTGAAATTCCCCTTCCCCCCAAACTCAAAATTTCCAAAATGTTACTTTAGAAGCTTTTTTAAATATTTCTAAAGCGCTAAGACACCGAGCACTACAAACACCAGAATCAACTTTAGGGGACAAATTATGTTATGGGAAGATGTTCTTGAAATCCCCTTCTTCCCCCAAAACTCAAAATTCTACTTTAGAAGCTTTTTTAAATATTTCTAAAGTGCTAAGACATAGAGCACTACAAACATCAGAATCAACTTTAGAGGACAATTTATGTCATGGGAAGATGTTTTTGACATCCCCCTTTGCCCCAAACTCAAAATTTTCCAAAATTTCACTTTAAAGGCTTTTTTAAATATTTCTAAAGCGCTAAGCACTAATAAATAGCACACTAAAAACATCAGAATTGACTTTAGAGGCCAAATTAATTCTACAATAACTCCCCTTCCCCCCAAACACAAAATTTTTTTGAAATCCCCCTTTGCCCCAAACTCAAAATTTTCCAAAATTCTACTTTAGAAGCTTTTTTAAATATTTCTAAAGCGCTAAGACATAGAGCGCTACAAACATCAGAATCGACTTTAGAGCACAATTTATATCATGGGAAGATGTTTTTGATATCCCCCTTTGCCCCAAACTCAAAATTTCACTTTAAAGGCTTTTTTAAATATTTCTAAAGCGCTAAGACATAGAGTGCTACAAACATCAGAATCAACTTTAGAGGACAAGTTATGTCATGGGAAGATGTTTTTGAAATCCCCCTTCCCCCCAAACTCAAAATTTTACTTTAAAAGCTTTTTAAATATTTCTAAAGCACTAATAGATAGAGTGCTAAAAACATCAGAATCGACTTCAGAGGACACGTTATATCACAGGAAGAGGTTTTTAAAATCCCCCTTCCCC
Organism: Artemia sinica; assembly: GCA_027921565.1. NCBI lineage: Eukaryota > Metazoa > Arthropoda > Branchiopoda > Anostraca > Artemiidae > Artemia > Artemia sinica. The sequence continues at coordinate 32,906,396 of CM051262.1, forward strand.
CCAAACTCAAAATTTTCTAAAATTCTACTTTAGAAGCTTTTTAAATATTTCTAAAGCACTAATTGATAGAGCACTACAAACATCAGAATTGAATTTAGAAGACAAGTTATGTCATGGGAAGAGGTTTTGAAATCCCCCTTCCCCCCACACTCAAAATTTTCTAAAATTCTACTCTAGAAGCTTTTTAAATATTTCCAAAGCACTAATAGATAGCGTGCTAAAAATATCAGAATTGACTTTAGAGGCCAAATTAATTCTACAATAATTCCCCCTTCCCCCAAACTCAAATTTTTTTGAAATCCCCCTCTGCTGCAAACTCAAAATTTTCCAAAATTCTACTTTTGAAGTTTTTTTTTTAAATTTCTAAAGCACCAAGACATAGAGCGCTACAAACATCAGAATCGACTTTAGAGGACAATTTACGTCATGGGAAGATGTTTTTGTAATCCCCCTTTGCCCCAAACTCAAAATTTTCCAAAATTCTACTTTAGAGGCTTTTTTAAATATTTCTAAAGCGCTAAGACATATAGCACTACAAACATCAGAATCGACTTTAGAGGACAAGTTTTGTCATGGGAAGATGTTTTTGAAATCCCCCTTCCCCCAAACTCAAAATTTTCTAAAATTCTACTCTAGAAGCTTTTTAAATATTTCTAAAGCACTAATAGATAGAGTGCTAAAAACATCAGAATTGACTTTAGAGGACATGTTATATCATGGGAAGAGGTTTTTAAAATCCCCCTTCCCCCCAAACTTAAAATTTTCTAAAATTCTACTTTAGAAGCTTTTTAAATACTTCTAAAGCACTAATTGATAGAATGCTACAAACATCAGAATTGACTTTAGAAGACAAGTTATGTCATGGGAAGATGTTTTTGAAATCCCCCTCCCCAAAACTAAAAAAATTCTAAAATTCTACTTAAGAAGCTTTTTAAATACATCTAAAGCACTAATAGATAGAGCGCTAAAAATATCAGAATCGACTTCAGAGGACAAATTATGTTATGGGAAGATATTTTTGAAATTCCCCTTCCCCCCAAACTCAAAATTTTCCAAAATGTTACTTTAGAAGCTTTTTTAAATATTTCTAAAGCGCTAAGACACCGAGCACTACAAACACCAGAATCAACTTTAGGGGACAAATTATGTTATGGGAAGATGTTCTTGAAATCCCCCTTCCCCCAAAACTCAAAAAAATTCTACTTTAGAAGCTTTTTTAAATATTTCTAAAGTGCTAAGACATAGAGCACTACAAACATCAGAATCAACTTTAGAGGACAATTTATGTCATGGGAAGATGTTTTTGACATCCCCCTTTGCCCCAAACTCAAAATTTTCCAAAATTTCACTTTAAAGGCTTTTTTAAATATTTCTAAAGCGCTAAGCACTAATAAATAGCACACTAAAAACATCAGAATTGACTTTAGAGGCCAAATTAATTCTACAATAACTCCCCTTCCCCCCAAACACAAAATTTTTTGAAATCCCCTTTTGCCCCAAACTCAAAATTTTCCAAAATTCTACTTTAGAAGCTTTTTTAAATATTTCTAAAGCGCTAAGACATAGAGCGCTACAAACATCAGAATCGACTTTAGAGCACAATTTATATCATGGGAAGATGTTTTTGATATCCCCCTTTGCCCCAAACTCAAAATTTCACTTTAAAGGCTTTTTTTAAATATTTCTAAAGCGCTAAGACATAGAGTGCTACAAACATCAGAATCAACTTTAGAGGACAAGTTATGTCATGGGAAGATGTTTTTGAAATCCCCCTTCCCCCCCAAACTCAAAATTTTACTTTAAAAGCTTTTTAAATATTTCTAAAGCACTAATAGATAGAGTGCTAAAAACATCAGAATCGACTTCAGAGGACACGTTTATCACAGGAAGAGGTTTTTAAAATCCCCCTTCCCCCCAAACTCAAAATTTTCTAAAATTCTACTTTAGAAGCTTTTTAAATATTTCTAAAGCACTAATTGATAGAGCACTACAAACATCAGAATTGAATTTAGAAGACAAGTTATGTCATGGGAAGAGGTTTTTTTGAAATCCCCCTTCCCCCCACACTCAAAATTTTCTAAAATTCTACTCTAGAAGCTTTTTAAATATTTCCAAAGCACTAATAGATAGCGTGCTAAAAATATCAGAATTGACTTTAGAGGCCAAATTAATTCTACAATAATTCCCCCTTCCCCCCAAACTCAAATTTTTTTGAAATCCCCCTCTGCTGCAAACTCAAAATTTTCCAAAATTCTACTTTTGAAGTTTTTTTTTTAAATTTCTAAAGCACCAAGACATAGAGCGCTACAAACATCAGAATCGACTTTAGAGGACAATTTACGTCATGGGAAGATGTTTTTGTAATCCCCCTTTGCCCCAAACTCAAAATTTTCCAAAATTCTACTTTAGAGGCTTTTTTAAATATTTCTAAAGCGCTAAGACATATAGCACTACAAACATCAGAATCGACTTTAGAGGACAAGTTTTGTCATGGGAAGATGTTTTTGAAATCCCCCCCCTTCCCCCAAACTCAAAATTTTCTAAAATTCTACTCTAGAAGCTTTTTAAATATTTCTAAAGCACTAATAGATAGAGTGCTAAAAACATCAGAATTGACTTTAGAGGACATGTTATATCATGGGAAGAGGTTTTTTAAAATCCCCCTTCCCCCAAACTTAAAATTTTCTAAAATTCTACTTTAGAAGCTTTTTTAAATACTTCTAAAGCACTAATTGATAGAATGCTACAAACATCAGAATTGACTTTAGAAGACAAGTTATGTCATGGGAAGATGTTTTTGAAATCCCCCTCCCCAAAACTAAAAAAATTCTAAAATTCTACTTAAGAAGCTTTTTAAATATATCTAAAGCACTAATAGATAGAGCGCTAAAAATATCAGAATCGACTTCAGAGGACAAATTATGTTATGGAATATGTTTTTGAAATCCCCCTTCCCCCCAAACTCAAAATTTTCCAAAATGTTTACTTTAGAAGCTTTTTTAAATATTTCTAAAGCACTAAGACACAGAGCACTACAAACATCAGAATCAACTTTAGAGGACAAGTTATGTTATGGGAAGGTGTTCTTGAAATCCACCTTCCCCCCAAACTCAAAATTCTACTTTAGAAGCTTTTTTTAAATATTTCTAAAGTGCTAAGACATAGAACACTACAAACATCAGAATCAACTTTAGAGGACAATTAATGTCATGGGAAGATGTTTTTTGACATCCCCCTTTGCCCCAAACTCAAATTTTCTAAAATTCTACTTTAGAAGCATTTAAAATATTTATAAAGCACTAATAGATAGAGTGCTAAAAAAACATCAGAGTTGACTTCAGAGGACAGGTTATATCACGGGAAGAGGTTTTTAAAATTCCCCTTCCCCCTAAACTCAAAAGTTTCGAAAAATTCTACTCTAGAAGCTTTTTAAATATTTCCAAAGCACTAATAAATAGCACGCTAAAAAACATCAGAATTGACTTTAGAGGCCAATTTAATTCTACAATAACTCCCCTTCCCCCCAAACACAAATTTTTTTGAAATCCCCCTTTGCCCCAAACTCAAAATTTTCCAAAATTCTACTTTAGGAGCTTTTTTAAATATTTCTAAAGCGCTAAGACATAGAGCGCTACAAACATCAGAATCGACTTTAGAGCACAATTTATATCATGGGAAGATGTTTTTGAAATCCCCCTTTGCCCCAAACTCAAAATTTTCCAAAATTCTACTTTAAAGGCTTTTTTAAATTTTTCAAAAGCGCTAAGACATAGAGCGCTACAAATATCAGAATCAACTTTAGAGGACAAGTTATGTCATGGGAAGATGTTTTTGAAATCCCCCTTCCCCCCAAACTCAAAATTTTACTTTAGAAGCTTTTGAAATATTTCTAAAGCACTAATAGATAGAGTGCTAAAAACATCAGAATCGGCTTCAGAGGACACGTTATATCACAGGAAGAGGTTTTTAAAATCCCCCCAAACTCAAAATTTTCAAAAAATTCTACTTTAGAAGGTTTTTAAATATTTTTAAAGCACTAATTGATAGAGCGCTACAAACATCAGAATTGACTTTAGAAGACAAGTTATGTCATGGGAAGATGTTTTTTGAAATCCCCCTTCCCCCACACTCAAAATTTTCTAAAATTCTACTCTAGAAGCTTTTTAAATATTTCCAAAGCACTAATAGATAGGGTGCTAAAAATATCAGAATTGACTTTAGAGGCCAAATTAATTCTACAATAATTCCCCCTTCCCCCCAAACTCAAATTTTTTTGAAATCCCCCTCTGCTGCAAACTCAAAATTTTCCAAAATTCTATTTTTGAAGTTTTTTTAATATTTCTAAAGCACCAAGACATAGAGCGCTACAAACATCAGAATCGACTGTCATGGAAAGAAATGTCATGGAAAGATGTTTTTTGTAATCCCCCTTTGCCCCAAACTCAAAATTTTCTAAAATTCTACTTTAGAAGCATTTAAAATATTTATAAAGCACTAATAGATAGAGTGCTAAAAACATCAGAGTTGACTTCAGAGGACAGGTTATATCACGGGAAGAGGTTTTTAAAATTCCCCTTCCCCCTAAACTCAAAAGTTTTCGAAAATTCTACTCTAGAAGCTTTTTAAATATTTCCAAAGCACTAATAAATAGCACGCTAAAAACATCAGAATTGACTTAATTCTACAATAACTCCCCTTCCCCCCAAACACAAAATTTTTTTGAAATCCCCCTTTGCCCCAAACTCAAAATTTTCCAAAATTCTACTTTAGGAGCTTTTTTAAATATTTCTAAAGCGCTAAGACATAGAGCGCTACAAACATCAGAATCGACTTTAGAGCACAATTTATATCATGGGAAGATGTTTTTGAAATCCCCCTTTGCCCCAAACTCAAAATTTTCCAAAATTCTACTTTAAAGGCTTTTTTAAATTTTTCAAAAGCGCTAAGACATAGAGCGCTACAAACATCAGAATCAACTTTAGAGGACAAGTTATGTCATGGGAAGATGTTTTTGAAATCCCCCTTCCCCCCAAACTCAAAATTTTACTTTAGAAGCTTTTGAAATATTTCTAAAGCACTAATAGATAGAGTGCTAAAAACATCAGAATCGGCTTCAGAGGACACGTTATATCACAGGAAGAGGTTTTTAAAATCCCCCTTCCCCCCAAACTCAAAATTTTTCAAAAATTCTACTTTAGAAGCTTTTTAAATATTTCTAAAGCACTAATTGATAGAGCGCTACAAACATCAGAATTGACTTTAGAAGACAAGTTATGTCATGGGAAGATGTTTTTGAAATCCCCCTTCCCCCCACACTCAAAATTTTCTAAAATTCTACTCTAGAAGCTTTTTAAATATTTCCAAAGCACTAATAGATAGGGTGCTAAAATATCAGATTGACTTTTAGAGGCCAAATTAATTCTACAATAATTCCCCCTTCCCCCCAAACTCAATTTTTTTTGAAATCCCCCTCTTCTGCAAACTCAAAATTTTCCAAAATTCTACTTTTGAAGTTTTTTTTTTTTAATATTTCTAAAGCACCAAGACATAGAGCGCTACAAACATCAGAATCGACTTTAGAGGACAATTTATGTCATGGAAAGATGTTTTTTGTAATCCCCCTTTGCCCCAAACTCAAAATTTTCCAAAATTCTGCTTTAGAGGCTTTTTTAAATATTTCTCAAGCGCTAAGACATATAGCGCTACAAACATCAGAATCGACTTTAGAGGACAAGTTTTGTCATGGGAAGATGTTTTTGAAATCCCCCTTCCCCCAAACTCAAAATTTTCTAAAATTCTACTCTAGAAGCTTTTTAAAATATTTCTAAAGCACTAATAGATAGAGTGCTAAAAACATCAGAATTGACTTTAGAGGACACGTTATATCACGGGAAGAGGTTTTTAAAATCCCCCTTCCCCCCAAACTTAAAATTTTCTAAAATTCTACTTTAGAAGCTTTTTAAATACTTCTAAAGCACTAATTTATAGAGTGCTACAAACATCAGAATCGACTTTAGAGGACAAGTTATGTCATGGGAAGATGTTTTTTTGAAATCCCCCTTCCCCCCAAACTCAAAACTTTCTAAAATTTATTTTAGAGGCTTTTTTAAATATTCTAAAGTGCTAAGACATAGAGCGCTACAAACATCAGAATCGACTTTAGAGGACAAGTTATGTCATGGGAAGATGTTTTTGAAATCCCCCTCCCCCCAAACTCAAAAGTTTCTAAAATTCTACTTTAGAAGCTTTTTAAATATTTCTAAAGCACTAATAGGTAGAGCACTACAAATATCAGAATTGACTTTAGAGGACAAATTATGTTATGGGAAGATGTTTTTGAAATCCCCCTTCCACCCAAACTCAAAATTTTCTAAAATTCTACTTTAGAAGCTTTTAAAATATTTCTAAAGCACTAATAGAGTGCTAAAAACATCGGAATCAACTTCAGAGGACACGTTATATCACAGGAAGAGGTTTTTAAAATCCCCCCACCCCCCAAACTCAAATTTTCTAAAATTCTACTTTCAAAGCTTTTTAAATATTCTAAAGCACTAATTGATAGAGTGCTACAAACATCAGAATTGACTTTAGAAGACAAGTTATGTCATGGGAAGATGTTTTTGAAATCCCCTCCCCAAAACTAAAAAATTTCTTAAATTCTACTTACGAAGCTTTTTAAATATATCTAAAGCACTAATAGATAGAGCGCTAAAAATATCAGAATCGACTTCAGAGGACAAAGATGTTTTTGAAATCCCCCTTCTTCCCCCAAACTCAAAATTTTCCAAAATTTTACTTTAGAAGCTTTTTTAAATATTTCTAAAGCGCTAAGACACAGAGCACTACAAACATCAGAATCAACTTTAGTGGACAAATTATGTTATGGGAAGATGTTTTTGACATCCCCCTTTGCCCCAAACTCAAAATTTCCTAAAATTCTACTTTAGAAGCTTTTAAAATATTTCTAAAGCACTAATAGATAGAGTACTAAAAACATCAGAATTGACTTCAGAGGACAGGTTATATCACGGGAAGAGGTTTTTAAAATTCCCCTTCCCCCTAAACTCAAAAGTTTCAAAAATTCTACTCTAGAAGCTTTTTAAATATTTCCAAAGCACTAATAAATAGCACGCTAAAAACATCAGAATTGACTTTAGAGGCCAAATTAATTCTACAATAACTCCCCTTCCCCCAAAAACACAAATTTTTTTGAAATCCCCCTTTGCCCCAAACTCAAAATTTTCCAAAATTCTACTTTAGAAGCTTTTTTAAATATTTTCTAAAGCGCTAAGACATAGAGCGCTACAAACATCAGAATCGACTTTAGAGCACAATTTATATCATGGGAAGATGTTTTGAAATGCCCCTTTGCCCCAAACTCAAAAAATTTCCAAAATTTCACTTTAAAGGCTTTTTTTAAATATTTCTAAAGCGCTAAGACATAGAGCGCTACAAACATCAGAATCAACTTTAGAGGACAAGTTATGTCATGGGAAGAGATGTTTTTTTGTAATCCCCCTTTGCCCCAAACTCAAAATTTTCCAAAATTCTACTTTAGAGGCTTTTTTAAATATTTCTCAAGCGCTAAGACATATAGCGCTACAAACATCAGAATCGACTTTAGAGGACAAGTTTTGTCATGGGAAGATGTTTTTGAAATCCCCCTTCCCCCAAACTCAAAATTTCTAAAATTCTACTCTAGAAGCTTTTTAAATATTTCTAAAGCACTAATAGATAGAGTGCTAAAAACATCAGAATTGACTTTAGAGGACACGTTATATCACGGGAAGAGGTTTTTAAAATCCCCCTTCCCCCAAACTTAAAATTTTCTAAAATTCTACTTTAGAAGCTTTTTAATACTTCTAAAGCACTAATTTATAGAGTGCTACAAACATCAGAATCGACTTTAGAGGACAAGTTATGTCATGGGAAGATGTTTTTGAAATCCCCCTTCCCCCCAAACTCAAAACTTTCTAAAATTCTATTTTAGAGGCTTTTTTAAATATTTCTAAAGCGCTAAGACATAGAGCGCTACAAACATCAGAATCGACTTTAGAGGACAAGTTATGTCATGGGAAGATGTTTTTGAAATCCCCCTCCCCCCAAACTCAAAAGTTTCTAAAATTCTACTTTAGAAGCTTTTTTTAAATATTTCTAAAGCACTAATAGGTAGAGCACTACAAATATCAGAATTGACTTTAGAGGACAAATTATGTTATGGGAAGATGTTTTTGAAATCCCCCTTCCACCCAAACTCAAAATTTTCTAAAATTCTACTTAGAAGCTTTTAAAATATTTCTAAAGCACTAATAGATAGAGTGCTAAAAACATCGGAATCAACTTCAGAGGACACGTTATATCACAGGAAGAGGTTTTTAAAATCCCCCTCCCCCCAAACTCAAATTTTCTAAAATTCTACTTTCAAAGCTTTTTAAATATTTCTAAAGCACTAATTGATAGAGTGCTACAAACATCAGAATCGACTTTAGAAGACAAGTTATGTCATGGGAAGATGTTTTTGAAATCCCCTCCCCAAAACTAAAAAAATTCTTAAATTCTACTTAAGAAGCTTTTAAATATATCTAAAGCACTAATAGATAGAGCGCTAAAAATATCAGAATCGACTTCAGAGGACAAAGATGTTTTTGAAATCCCCCTTCCCCCCAAAACTCAAAATTTTCCAAAATTTTACTTTAGAAGCTTTTTTAAATATTTCTAAAGCGCTAAGACACAGAGCACTACAAACATCAGAATCAACTTTAGTGGACAAATTATGTTATGGGAAGATGTTTTTGACATCCCCCTTTGCCCCAAACTCAAAATTTCCTAAAATTCTACTTTAGAAGCTTTTAAAATATTTCTAAAGCACTAATAGATAGAGTGCTAAAAACATCAGAATTGACTTCAGAGGACAGGTTATATCACGGGAAGAGGTTTTTAAAATTCCCCTTCCCCTAAACTCAAAAGTTTCAAAAATTCTACTCTAGAAGCTTTTTAAATATTTCCAAAGCACTAATAAATAGCACGCTAAAAACATCAGAATTGACTTTAGAGGCCAAATTAATTCTACAATAACTCCCCTTCCCCCCAAACACAAAATTTTTTTGACATCCCCCTTTGCCCCAAACTCAAAATTTTCCAAAATTCAACTTTAGAAGCTTTTTTAAATATTTCTAAAGCGCTAAGACATAGAGCGCTACAAACATCAGAATCGACTTTAGAGCACAATTTATATCATGGGAAGATGTTTTTGAAATGCCCCTTTGCCCCAAACTCAAAATTTTCCAAAAATTCACTTTAAAGGCTTTTTAAATATTTCTAAAGCGCTAAGACATAGAGCGCTACAAACATCAGAATCGACTTTAGAGGACAAGTTATGTCATGGGAAGATGTTTTTGAAATCCCCCTCCCCCCAAACTCAAAAGTTTCTAAAATTCTACTTTAGAAGCTTTTTAAATATTTCTAAAGCACTAATAGGTAGAGCACTACAAATATCAGAATTGACTTTAGAGGACAAATTATGTTATGGGAAGATGTTTTTGAAATCCCCCTTCCACCCAAACTCAAAATTTTCTAAAATTCTACTTTAGAAGCTTTTAAAATATTTCTAAAGCACTAATAGATAGAGTGCTAAAAAAACATCGGAATCAACTTCAGAGGACACGTTATATCACAGGAAGAGGTTTTTAAAATCCCCCTCCCCCCAAACTCAAAATTTTCTAAAATTCTACTTTCAAAGCTTTTTAAATATTTCTAAAGCACTAATTGATAGAGTGCTACAAACATCAGAATTGACTTTAGAAGACAAGTTATGTCATGGGAAGATGTTTTTGAAATCCCCCTCCCCAAAACTAAAAAATTTCTTAAATTCTACTTAAGAAGCTTTTTAAATATATCTAAAGCACTAATAGATAGAGCGCTAAAAATATCAGAATCGACTTCAGAGGACAAAGATGTTTTTGAAATCCCCTTCCCCCAAACTCAAAATTTTCCAAAATTTTACTTTAGAAGCTTTTTTAAATATTTCTAAAGCGCTAAGACACAGAGCACTACAAACATCAGAATCAACTTTAGTGGACAAATTATGTTATGGGAAGATGTTTTTTTGACATCCCCCTTTGCCCCAAACTCAAAATTTCCTAAAATTCTACTTTAGAAGCTTTTAAAATATTTCTAAAGCACTAATAGATAGAGTGCTAAAAACATCAGAATTGAATTCAGAGGACAGGTTATATCACGGGAAGAGGTTTTAAAATTCCCCTTCCCCCTAAACTCAAAAGTTTAAAAATTCTACTCTAGAAGCTTTTTAAATATTTCCAAAGCACTAATAAATAGCACGCTAAAAAACATCAGAATTGACTTTAGAGGCCAAATTAATTCTACAATAACTCCCCTTCCCCCCAAACACAAAATTTTTTTGAAATCCCCCTTTGCCCCAAACTCAAAATTTTCCAAAATTCTACTTAAGAAGCTTTTTTAAATATTTTTAAAGCGCTAAGACATAGAGCGCTACAAACATCAGAATCGACTTTAGAGCACAATTTATATCATGGGAAGATGTTTTTGAAATGCCCCTTTGCCCCAAACTCAAAATTTTCCAAAATTTCACTTTAAAGGCTTTTTTAAATATTTCTAAAGCGCTAAGACATAGAGCGCTACAAACATCAGAATCAACTTTAGAGGACAAGTTATGTCATGGGAAGATGTTTTTGAAATCCCCCTTCCCCCAAACTCAAAATTTTCTAAAGTTCTACTCTAGAAGCTTTTTTAAATATTTCTAAAGCACTAATAGATAGAGTTCTAAAAAAACATAAGAATTGACTTCAGAGGACACGTTATATCACAGGATGAGGTTTTTTAAAATCCCCCTTTCCCCCAAACTCAAAATTTTCTAAATTCTACTTTAGAAGCTTTTTAAATGCTTCTAAAGCACTAATTGATAGAGTGCTACAAACATCAGAATCGACTTTAGAGGACAAGTTATGTCATGGGAAGATGTTTTTGGAATCCCCCTTCCTCCCAAACTCAAAATTTTCTAAAATTCTACTTTAGAAGCTTTTTTAAAGAATTTCTAAAGCGCTAAGAAATAGAGCGCTACAAACATCAGAATTGACTTTAGAGCACAATTTATATCATGGGAAGATGTTTTTGAAATCCCCCTTTGCCCCAAACTCAAAATTTTCCAAAATTCTACTTTAAAGGCTTTTTTTAAATATTTCTAAAAACGCTAAGACATAGAGCGCTACAAACATCAGAATCAACTTTAGAGGACAAGTTATGTCATGGGAAGAGTTTTGAAATCCCCCAAACTCAAAATTTTCTAAAATTCCACTCTAGAAGTTTTTTTTAAATATTTCTAAAGCACTAATAGATAGAGTGCTAAAAACATCAGAATTGACTTCAGAGGACAGGTTATATCACGGGAAGAGGTTTTTAAAATTCCCCTTCCCCCTAAACTCAAAATTTTCAAAAATTCTACTCTAGAAGCTTTTTAAATATTTCCAAAGCACTAATAGATAGCGCGCTAAAAACATCAAAATTGACTTTAGAGGCCAAATTAATTCTACAATAACTCCCCTTCCCCGCAAACACAATTTTTTTTGAAATCCCCCTTTGCCCCAAACTCAAAATTTTCCAAAATTCTACTTTAGAAGCTTTTTTAAATATTTCTAAAGCGCTAAGACATAGAGCGCTACAAACATCAGAATCGACTTTAGAGCACAATTTATATCATGGGAAGATGTTCTTGAAATCCCCCTTTGCCCCAAACTCAAAATTTTCCAAAATTCTACTTTAAAGGCTTTTTTAAGTATTTCTAAAGCGCCAAGACATAGAGCGCTACAAACATCAGAATCAACTTTAGAGAACAAGTTATGTCATGGGAAGATGTTTTTTGAAATCCCCCTTCCCCCCAAACTCAAAATTTTACTTTAGAAGCTTTTAAAAAATATTTCTAAAGCACTAATAGATAGAGTGCTAAAACATCAGAATCGACTTCAGAAGACACGTTATATCACAGGAAGAGGTTTTAAAAATCCTCCTCCCCCCCAAACTAAAAATTTTCTAAAATTCTACTTTAGAAGCTTTTTATATATTTCTATAGCACTAATTGATAGAGTGCTACAAACATCAGAATTGACTTTAGAAGACAAATTATGTCATGGGAAGAGGTTTTTGAAATCCCCCTTCCCCCCACACTCTAAATTTTCTAAAATTCTACTCTAGAAGCTTTTTAAATATTTCCAAAGCACTAATAGATAGCGTGCTAAAAATATCAGAATTGACTTTAGAGGCCAAATTAATTCTACAATAATTTATACCATGGGAAAAATTTTTTTTTGAAATCCGCTAAGACATAGAGCGCTACAAACATCAGAATCAACTTTAGATTACAATTTATGTCATGGGAAGATGTTTTTGAAATCCCCCTTTGCCCCAAACTCAAAATTTTCTAAAATTCTATTCTAGAAGCTTTTTAAATATTTCCAAAGCACTAATAGATAGCGTGCTAAAAATATCAGAATTGACTTTAGAGGCCAAATTAATTCTACAATAATTCCCCCTTCCCCCCAAACTCAAATTTTTTGGAAATCCCCCTCCGCCGCAAACTCAAAATTTTTCAAAATTCTACTTTAGAAGTTTTTTTTAAATATTTCTAAAGCACTAATAGATAGAGCGCTACAAACATAAGAATCGACTTCAGAGGACACGTTATATCACAGGAAGAGGTTTTTAAAATCCCCCTTCCCCCAAACTCAAAATTTTCCAAAATTCTACTTTAGAAGCTTTTTAAATATTTCTAAAGCACTAATTGATAGAGCGCTACAAACATCAGAATTGACTTTAGAAGACAAGTTATGTCATGGGAAGATGTTTTTGAAATCCTCCTTTGCCCCAAACTCAAAATTTTCAAAATTCTACTCTAGAAGCTTTTTAAATATTTCTAAAGCACTAATAGATAGCGCGCTACAAACATCAGAATCGACTTTAGAGGCCAAATCAATTCTACAATAATTCCCCCTTCCCCCCAAACTCAATTTTTTTTTTTTTTTGAAATCCCCCTTTGCCCCAAACTCAAAATTTTCCAAAATTCCACTTTAGAAGCTTTTATAAATATTTCTAAAGCGCTAAGACATAGAGCGCTAAAAACATCAGAATCAACTTTAGAGGACAAGTTATGTCATGGGAAGATGTTTTTGAAATACCAATTACCCATTGAAATTCTGACAAAACAACATTTTACCTTAATTTTCAGTTATCAGTTTCTTTTTCTCTGGCTTTAGTTCTGAAAATGCAATTTCAGTTATTTGAGCAGAATTTTAAGCCATATCAATGTTTTATTTCCAAAATTTAGGAAGTGTATTTGCATATATTTAAAAACTTATAAGTTTTGATTGAGCAAAGTTTTTAAGCTGAAAACAATTTTGTTGTACTTCATTTAAACATAAGATCTATTTTGCAAAGTTCCATTGCTATAACTCACAGATTTTTAAAGGTCATTCAAAGTTTTTGAAACCCCCCTTACCATTCATCCCCCTTCATACTCTAAAATCTGGTTGATAATTTGAAATTTAAAAAGCCTTATTTTCCACGGGGGTATTTTTTTTTGGGGGGGGGGGGTGTGGAGGGGGGATTTTCCGCGAGGATATTTCCCGTGGGGGGGATTTTCCGCCGGGTATTCGCCAAGAACCACAAATTTAATGGTATGAGTTTTATTAAAATCATTGACTTTTAGGGGTTGTTTACCCCTTTTACAAAACTCAGACAAATTTTTTAGACAGGCAAATTATCAACCAGATTTTAGAGTATGATTCCAGTGCAACACGTTGCAATGAAATGGTCAGCTTAGATTAGTATTAAATAAAAAAAACAAGTTTTTTAAACTGAAAGTAAGGAGTGACATTAAAACTTAAAACGAACAGAAATTATTCCGTATATGAAAGGGACTGTCCCCTCCTCAACGCCTCGCTCTTTACGCTAAAGTTTTTTATTGTTTTAAAAAATAAGGTTGTGAGACAGAGTCAAACTTTAGCGTAAAGAGCGAGGCGTTGAGGAGGGGACAGTCCCTTTCATATACGGAATAATTTCTGTTTGTTTTAAGTTTTAATGTCGCTCCTTACGTTCAGTTTAAAAAAAAACTTTTTTTTTATTTAATTTTTGAACGTTTTTGAATAAATGCAGGTTTTGATCTTGGCTCACCGTACATGAATAATTAAAACAAAATTTTCATATTAATTTACTTTTATTTAGTTAAACGGCTTTCTCGAAACTTGTTTAATTTTATTTACGAACGTTTTTATTAGTAATAAATATACGTAACTTACGAATTAACTTACGTAACGAACTTCTATATTCATATATTTTTAATACGTTTATTAGGGGGTTCGCCCCCTAGTCCAATACCTTGCTCTTTAAGCGAAAGTTCGAATTGTGTTCCAATTCTTTAAAAATGACCGCTTAGTCCGGCGTCCCCCTTCATAGCAATGTCCCTTCCCCCATGAAAACTTCCTTCATGGAAAGATCCTCCCACATAACCCCCAACCCCCTCCCCACTACCAGGAAAAATCTCCCTGAAAAACGTCTGTATACTTCCAAATAACCAATACTATATGTTAACATTGGGTAAAGTTCATAACTTTCAGCCCTCCCCCCGGGAACTTCGGGGGATTAAGTCATCCTAAAGACATACTTATAATATTTTCGAACATGCTGAACAAAATGGCTATCTCAAAAATTTGATCAGGTGACTTTGGGAAAAAAATGAGCGTGGGAGGGGGCCTAGTTGCCCTCCATTTTTTTTGGTCACTTAAAAAGGGCACTAGAACTTTCAATTTCCATTCCAATGAGCCCTCCCACGATATTCTAGGACAACTGGGTCGATACGATCACCCCTGGGAAAAAAAAAACAAAACAAACAAATAAACATGCACCCGTGATCTTTCTTCTGGCAAAAAATGCAAAATTCCACATTTTTGTAGATGGGAGCTTGAAACCTCTACAGTAGGGTTCTCTGATACGCGGAATATGATGGTGTGATTTTCATGAAGGTTCTATAACTTTTAGGGGGTCTTTCCCCCTTTTTTTCGAAAATCAGCCACATTTTTTCTCAGGCGCGTAACTTTTGATGGGTAGGATTAAACTTGATGAAACTTATATATTTGAAATCAGCATTAAAATCTGATTCTTTTGATGTATCTATTTGTATCAAAATACCGTTTTCTAGAGTTTCGGTTACCATTGAGCCGGGTCGCTCCTTACTTACAGTTCGTTACCACGAACTGTTTGATAAGCAGGGGCACCACGAGCAGGTTGCTGACCACCGCCCCCGCCCTCCTCCTCCTCCTGCTATCAAATCCCCTTGCAGCTAACCTTTCCACCCTCGAAAGAAAATTTTTACATAAGTTCCAGCATTTTTTATATATTTTAAATTGCAGATGTAAAAAAGAAAAGCAAAATTTTTCAACATTATAGGATTAAGCTATTTGAATATGTTATATGTGTTACCCAACTCAAAATGTTAAGGGGTTTCCAAAAAAAAATGATCAAAACGAATATAGATTATTTGGTACTTGTGCATTATAAATAACCCACTGCTATAGACTGTACAAGGAAACCAGGCAAACGGGTATTTGTTAGACAAATGCATCGCAAAGCGTGATTTCTTATTGCGTTGACAATATTTAAACTGTTGTTTTTTTGGGTTTAGGGAGGGAAAAAGGTACCTAGGTTAGGTTATGTATTTAATATATGCTATGATTTACCCCCCCCCCCCCACCCCCCTAATGTGCAAAGATATAGCCCAAATTTGTTTTTAAAACTATTGTATTTTCATCCTATTTTATTTTGTTTCATTAGCAGTAACCAAACTTAACTTCTTTCGTGTATAGTGGTGGGTTATTTATAATGCACAAGTACCAATTATTCTATAGTTAAATATTTACTTTGGCCCCCTCTCTCCCCCTCCCTATTTACACTTCAATAACGTCTCGTAGCTTCAAGAATGAAGATTGCTACACTAGACTATTTGGAAAAAAAAACATTTGAATTGCTTTAAGAACAGATGGGGTTAGATACCGTAAATTGCAAAGTTTTCTATTACAACGTTTTAAAAATTAATTAGTAAATAATACCCATAAAAAACAAATTAGTTGGGGTTATAAAGCTCTGGTATATGTTCCATGAAATGGTGTATTCTCGAGGAGATTGAATATTTTTTTTTTGAAATAGTGCTCTGCCAGATATCCTTCCACATGTTCTTCTCTTCTGCCATATTTGGGTATATTGTCGTGAACTTCACGCCAGTGTCTTTCAATGTTTTGTGTGTGAGCACCTGTTGCAGGGTCAACAAAATTTATGCTGTGGTTGATGCGTAAATGCTGATAGCCCTGGTTAGTCAGGCAATCGTAGGCCCTCCAACAGTCACTGATAATTGTTGTCCCTGGCAGGATTCGGTTTTGGATAATTCCCAACAACGTGGCACTACTTCTATCGGGCACAGAAACCATGAATGAATTACTAGTCCCTCGCTCTATTCCACCAAATACCCAAGCACCCGCAACAATCCGACAACGATTATATTTACGCTTCCCAAATTTGGCTTCGTCTATCTCAAACAATGACTCCTCCTCCCAAAGGAGCAGAGTTTGAATGACATATGTACATACAAACCTCTCTGCAGAACTGGCTCCAATCCACAAAGGTTTTTTTTTTACAACAAGTAACATTGTTGATCATGAAATCCTCCCCTGGAGGCGGTATTCGAAGCCAAATCATCAAAAAACGGAAATTTTATAGCAGAGAAAGGTGTGAACAATCCATCCATGTTTTGTCAGAGATCGATTTCGAAAAATTACACTTTACCTGAGAATATTCGCGGCCACCTCGGATAGGTATAAGCCTAGACTTCTGGCAACGGAACGAATTTCTATATTTTACGCAAACCTGGCCACAGTTATCACAATTTCTGCTTCTCAATAACATGCCATGGTTATAATACAACTCTAAGACTGCCTCAACAGTAGAAAATTGAATAATACCACCACAGAAATTTATTTCACAAAACCTGCAAGACATATTTCAATAATTGTCATTTACAAATTGAAGCTATAACTCATAATATCAATTGCGGCTTTCATAATTGTTTCATTGTTAAACAGCGGGAATAGTCCAACAAAGATAACAGTGAATTGGGTTATGAATATATTGGAAAGATAGGTCAACTTAGTATGCGTTTTTCCTGCATCTGAAATAGTTGCTTCTTAACATATACAAATATCCTAGTGTTGAGCCTACATGGTTGATCCAATGATTTGGCTTGCTTAGTCCCAGGTTGCATAAATTTCACTTTGGTGGAAACCGTAATGCTTCCGGGTCGGCACTGATGTTTGTTCAAAAAACACTTAAATGAAAGATAACATTTACTTTATACAAGGATTTTTTTTTTTTTTTTTTTTTTTTTTTTTTTTTTTTTTTTTTTTTTTTTTTTTTTTAGTTAACAACATTTCCAGATACCTCGCTATTCTTCTGTAATTTTTTAGTGGCCCTATTACCTAGAAATAATTATTTTCTGACTTCAAACTGTCCAAATACTTTACCCCCTGGGAAAATGCCCCCCCCCCCCCTATGGAAAAGAAGGCTAGAATTTTACAGAATTTTGAGTTTGGGGCGAAGGGCGATTTCAAAATCACTTCCCATAATATAATTTCGCCTCTAAAGTCGATTCTGATGTTTGTAGCGCTCTATTTCTTAGCACTTTAGAAACATTTAAAAAAACTTCTAAAGTAGAATTTTGGAAAATTTTGAGTTTGGGGGAAGGGGGAATTATTGTAGAATTAATTTGACCTCTAAAGTCGATTCTGATATTTTTAGCGCGCTATCTATTAGTGCTTTGTAAATATTTAAAAAGCTTCTAGAGTAGAATTTTAGAAAATTTTGAGTTTTGGGGGAATTGGGATTTAAAAAACATCTTCCCATGACATAACTTGTCTTCTAAAATCAATTCTGATGTTTGCAGCGCTCTATCAATTAGTGCTTTAGAAATAATTAAAAAGCTTCTAAAGTAGAATTTTAGAAAATTTTGAGTTTGGGGGGAAGGGGGATTTTAAAATCCTCTTCCCGTGATATAACGTGTCCTCTGAAGTCGATTCTGATGTTTTTTAGCACTCTATCTATTAGTGCTTTAAAAATATTTTAAAAGCTTCTAAAGTAGAATTTTAGAAAATTTTGAGTTTGGGGAAGGGGGATTTCAAAAAACATCTTCCCATGACATAAATTGTCCTCTAAAGTCGATTCTGATGTTTGTAGCGTGCTATCTATTAGTGCTTTAGAAATATTTAAAAAGCTTCTAGAGTAGAATTTTAGAAAATTTTGAGTTTTGGGGGAGGGGGATTTCAAAAACATCTTCCCATGACATAACTTGTCCTCTAAAGTCGATTCTGATGTTTGTAGCGCTCTATGTCTTAGCGCTTTAGAAATATTTAAAAAAGCCTCTAAAGTAGAATTTTAGAAAATTTTGAGTTTGGGGGGAAGGGGGATTTCAAAAACATCTTCCCATGACATAACTTGTCCTCTAAAGTCGATTCTGATGTTTGTAGTGCTCTATGTCTACGCGCTTTAGAAATATTTAAAAAAGCTTCTAAAGTAGATTTTGGAAAATTTTGAGTTTGGGGGGACGGGGGATTTCAAAAACATCTTCCCATGACATAACTTGTCCTCTAAAGTC